>OVAN01016391.1:0-10633 GCA_900406275.1 Anastatica hierochuntica
CTTTCTAAAAAAGCGCTAAACAAAGATCCTCAAATCAATTTGCAAATCTTCCGGTTCAATTAAGGAAACCCGGGTCGGTTAACTCCAAATCAAGCCCATTTCAAAGATCTCTTGCCTTAAGAAGAGCTAGTCAGGAGATCCTGCTTTCGGAATCTCAGGCCGAACTCCCATAAGTCAAGCTCTAGGGGGGGCTATTGGTGGAGGTGGTGCCACCCGCACCCGGTTTGGAATAAACCGACCCGAGACTCGGTTAATGCCAATGGGTCATTAAGGCCCATTAAGGGTAACCAGGCCCAAAT
This sequence comes from Anastatica hierochuntica, assembly GCA_900406275.1. Lineage (NCBI taxonomy): Eukaryota > Viridiplantae > Streptophyta > Magnoliopsida > Brassicales > Brassicaceae > Anastatica > Anastatica hierochuntica. The sequence goes on from OVAN01016391.1 coordinate 300, forward strand.
CGCAAGGGGGGAGAAGAGACCCAATTGATTCAAGCTATGGGGAGATAATAACCGAAGAATCAAGCATTAATAGGGAGAATTAATACACAATAATGGAGGAGTTACAAGGCAAAAGGAGTATAAAAGAAGGAGGAGGAGCTTAGAAGAAGGAATCGAGTTTTTCTTGGAAAACACCTAGCTTGCAAACATTGTAAAGATTCTCATTAAAATCGAATAAAATACAACTTCTTTCTCATATATAATCGCAAATCGCATACCCNTTGTGGATTCCGGATCCAACAGGTGGTATGCGAAAAATTTGTTTTAAGGAGGCAAAGAAGTTATTTTGAAACCAATTGCAATGGTGATGCCTGTATATACTATGTCATGTTATACAATTCCGATAGACCTTTGTAAAAGAATGACAAACGCTATGATAGATTATTGGTAGAATGAGAGTGATGATAGGAGAAAAATCCATTGGATGAGTTGTGATAAGTTATTTCTACCAAAAGAGATTGGCAAAATTGATTTTTGGGATCTTGTGTGCTTTGATCAAGCCTTACTTGTTAAGCACTCTTGGCGTATGCTACATTAACCTTCATCACTGTTTGAGATTTTCTTTAAAAGTGAATATTATGCTAAGGGAGATATACTTACAGCAGTGAATGGTAGAAGGCCTTCATATGCTTAGAGAATTATTCTTTGGGGAAGAGTACTCCTTTCATGTGGTGTTAGACGAGTGATAGGAAATGGTCTTGATACAAGAATTTGGTTAGATAGTTTGCTTTTTGACGGTGGACCGAGAAGACCAACAGTAACGGGAAATTCATGGGATGTTACTCTCACAGCGCACTCATTGATTGATGAAAAAAATCAGTGTTGGAATTTTTCTCGGTTACATGAACTCTTTACTCCTCGAGATGTGGAGACAACTACGCGCATATGTCCAGCAGTTTCTTTATTGGATTCTTTTTGTTGGGCTCATACAAAACATGAGACATACCAAGTTAAGAGTGGCTATGACTTTGCGGTTTGAGGTAAACATTCTGAACTGTTTGAGGAAGCTGCAAAGAAATCTTCAATCAATGATCTCTTTGTTACGTGTTAGAAGATTTGAGCGCCTACAATGATCAAACAATTTGTTTGGAGAGTGCAAAAAGGTGCTTTGCCAGTGATGGATCGGTTACGAACTAGAGGAGTTATGTTACCAGATGGATGCTCCTTATGTGATAGTCACGATGAAACCATAAACCACACTCTCTTTCTTTGTCCCGCATCTAGACATGCATGAGCTCTTTCAATGGTATTGTTATCTAGAGGTGGTTTTGGAAGTTGCGTTTTTGAAAATATTTGTTATGTTTTTAACATTGCAAAGATCATGGCGATTAAGGAAGATATCCGATTTATGCTACCGTAGTTACTTTGGCGACTATAAAAAAACCGAAACAAGTTGGTGTTTTAGGGGGTTATATTCAGTGAAAAAAGTGTAAGACAAAGCTATGGATGATATGAAACAATGGTTGATGGCGTAAAGAGATGATGACACAATGAAGCTTACGAATGTGGCACCTGCTACGAATGAGAGATGAGAAAGACCGTCTGTGGGGAAGTAAAATGTAACATTGGATTTGCGTGTTCTAAATTCACCAAAACTGCAGGTGCTTCATGGGTTTTGCGGTATCATTGTGGTGTAGTTCTTCGACATAGCCGCATAACATATGTATGGATTGAGTCTATTTTTGATGCCAAGATTAAAAGCTGAGAATGAACGCTAGAGAGTATGCGAAGCATGAATTACTAGAAGGTTATCTTTAGTGCATCTACTGCGAATATAATTCAGGCAATGTACAAGCCAAAGGAATGACCATCATGATTGGGACACATATCATAGCTCCTTAGATTTACACAGGGAAGAAACAATTGGATGATGTTTCAGGAGCAGCAAAGGTATAACGAATGAGCAATGAAAATTGCAGCAAGTGTATTGAAAGACAATAGAATGCAATTGTATGTAGCATCGGGTGAACCATTGTGACTGAGGAAGGTTTTTGAGAAAGAAAGAGAGGATACTAGAGTGTAAACTTTTTACGTTTTCATTACCTGAAGCTACTGTGGAAGGAGACTAGTCGAATGTTAAAAATGATTCTCTGGATTTATTTTACTTTGTTTTTTTAGATTGTTTTTATTCTGGTTATTTTTAAACTTGTAGACTCTGCTTTTTGGCTTCGTATTTCATTAGAAAAAAAAAATTCGCTTGTTGGCAAAAAAAAAAACTAAATCGGTAAGGTATTTTACCGTTTTTCATTAGTTGACATTAATAAATTGTAAATTTTTAAAAATATTAACTAAAAATATTGAATTAAATAGATATTATGGTTGATTGTTTTTTGTTTGATAAATAATATATTTGTTAACAAACATTTTTTTGTATTTTTTATTTATGTGAAAATTTTAGGAATTAGTATATAATATCCCTATCAATCTCCCATCCCCAAGGCTTTGATTGAAAAACACGTCATATCACATTCAAAATACTTGCCGGTCCACTTTCGTAACTTAGTTTGACTAGGAAAAAAAAACTTTATGACGCGCACACACACACAAAACCAAAGAAAAAAAAAACATTTTAAGCATTACCAATTGTCGAAAAAAATCATAATGAATATGCAATTTCATTTCGAAAATGGGTCCAGTAATTAAAACAATAAAAATAAGTTTGGAGATAAATAATAGGTGCTAAATTATTTATGGAAACAATAATAATAAGTTTTGGACAGCAAACTTTGCAGATATGGGTCAGTACTCAACTGCAACAAAAACAACACATGGTCTCTCACAGATCTCTTTGCTTCTCCCCACTCCCATCAATTTCACGTATTATTAAATTATCTTGATTTGGTTAAATTGTTTAAAAATAACAATTAAATTTGAAAACGATTATTAAATTTTAATCACGGTTAGGTTATGAAGAGGCAGATATAGACACGTGTTGGCATTTGAGTGGTTAAAGGCAAAAGATGGAGAAGACCCGGAGACGATCGAGGCTTACAGTCAAAGCAAGACACTGTCACGGTCAAATGTCTAGCTGGAGCTTTTGTTTGTGGTCCCCACTTACTCTCCGCTTTTTTTTTTTGCTTTTTCTTTTTTAATTTCATTTTATAGTTTCCATTACCTTTTAAATTTACCCAACTCATTTTCTTTTTCTCAATCTGATTGTATTTTAATTCTCTAAAATATTAAAAATGACAAAATTAAAATTACTTTAACGCCCATTCAAATATTTTTGGTGAGATTAGTTTACAGCTAATTTATGATGGGTTAAGTTTGTGAATAATGAAAAATAACTTAATCTGAGGATGGTTTAGTTTTTTTAATTAAGTTTGTGAATAATTTAAAATTAATTTGATAATGGAGATGGTTTAGTTTTTACTTTTTAACATCAATGTATAGATAGACTCACGAGGATATAAATTTAAAAAAAAATTTATATTGGTAAGATAAAGGAAGGGTATTGGTTAAACAAAATGATTAATTTTTTTCTTTTAAACATAGAAATTATCGTCGCACGTGCCCGACCTGTACGGGTTTCTCTTTCCCATGGGTGTTTGGAGTTTAGTGAAAACTTATCAGCTTTTTTTTTTTTACCTTCGTGCGGGATTTTTTAAAATCTTATACTAGTATTAACGACTTTACCCTCGCTTCTTTTTTTGTTTGTATTTCTGGACAACATCTTTTTCTTTTAGCTAGGAAAAAGTAAATCCTTTAGTTAGCGTGGATATTAAGAGAGAAAAAGATGTTTTAGAATTTAATTGTTGTCTTTTGACTACTTAAAGATATTCTGGTTTTAAATCCAAAACATTTATCCCAAAAAGCTATTAAAATTAGTCACATAAAGAAAGTGCTTATTCCACATTATCTTTACCAATTGCATCTTTTCTATAATTTGAATCTCATTTATGGGTTCAGACATATTGTTTTAATTTGTTTTAGTGCACTTTTTATTCTTAATTTAGTTCACTAATAAAATTTTCTATAATATAAAAGAGCACAATCATATTCATTGTAACTTTATACTACTAGTTAAACATGGACAATTGTATAAATAACTCAGGGATGTTCACTAATGGAATTTATTAAAGTTTAAAATATAACTACAATCAGCTATTATTCAAATGGTGATGATGTGTTATTGCATATGATATTCTTAAATTATATTCACAGATTTTAAAACTAACTATTATCTAATAAAGAGCTAGAATCATTTCTAAAATCTAGTGGTACTTAACCTTGAAAATATTTTAAAATTCTTTTATAATTTAAAATGAGTTGTATTGAAATTTATGAATAACTAGATTCAAATCCAATATATACTGCTAAAATTTTGAATTCTACATATGAATTTTATTTAAATCTGGTAGATTTGGTTTCAAAATTATTGATCAAATGATACCTTTTGAATTTAGTAGGGTTGCAATTTGAAAAAATACGTCAAACTCTTCTGAAAAAAACTCATAGTCTTGGGTATCCTTTTAGTATTTACATTTTATAAATAACGATGTTATTAGGATACTAATATCTCCGTAATTCTAAAAGCAAGGGACAAAATTGGGAATTTAAAATAACCAGCTTAGCTTTTCAGTGGTAAACAAATACTAAAAAAAAAGGTTATATGAAACCGAGAGACGGACGCATGTGGTGGAGCTTGCACGTGTGATGCGCGCGAGTCGAGAGGACTCTATGACCGGCTATATCCAGTGAATCACCGGTCACCTTTTCTTTTTTCCAATTTTCAAGTTTCAACCCGAATCTTTCACAAAATCTTCAATTTCTCATTTTCATTTTATATACAACATTTTTTTTCTTCTTTGTTCACACTTTTGGTTCCTTTTTAATAATTTTTTTTCCTCAAAGAAACAGAAACATCACTCACTGATAACCCAAGAAGAGGGCAAGATAGATAAAAACAAACAAGAGGGTACGGGCTTTCTTCGTCATTCTCACGAATTCGTCATCTGGGTTTTCTCAAATTCTCTTCTTCTTTTTTTATTTTATTTATTCTGAGATTTTCTCGGTGGAAAGTGCAAATCTGATTTAGTTTTGTACTGGGTTCTTCATCTTCTTCCTCCTCCTTCTCATTCTTCATGATTCCTCTGTTTTTTTCTTCTTCTGTTTCTCGGAATTTGTGGGATAAATTCACATTTTTGGGCTTCAATCATGTGTTTATGATGTTGAATTATTAAATTGGAGTTGAATGATATCTTCTTTTTGACCGTTGAAAAAGAAGGCAACAAAAAAGGCAAAAGAGGAAGACGAAGACGAAGAAGATTTGTGTGTTTTGTTTAACGCTCTTTCTGAGATATAAAAGACATGCGTTTTTTTTCTTCACTCTTTTTCACCTCTCCTTTCTTTACTCTCAATGTTTCATTAGGAGATTAGCTAGAGTTAGAGAGAGAGTGTTTCTGTAAAAGTCTGGGTTTTGATTTTTTCCCCCTTTAGATTCTGGTGAAAATGCCGATGTTTCAGCCGTCAAAGAGAGAAGGGTTAATTGGATTTGAAGGTGGTAGTGATGGGCAAGTCTTAGATCTGGATACGGCGGTGAAAGACGGAGTTCTCGGCGGCGTTAATGGCGGTGGTGGAGTTGTTGATGAGAAATTGGATCTGAAGGTTATGATAAAGGAGCTTGATTTACAAGACATACCCTCTGTTTTCATCTGCCCCATCTCACTAGAGCCGATGCAAGATCCAGTGACCTTGTGCACTGGTCAAACCTACGAAAGGTTCAACATTCAGAAGTGGTTTAACCTAGGTCACTTGACTTGTCCCACGACAATGCAGGAGCTTTGGGATGATTCGTTAACTCCTAATAAAACCCTTCACCATTTGATCTACACTTGGTTCTCTCAGAAGTATGTGTTGATGAAGAAACGCTCCGAGGATGTGCAAGGACGAGCCATTGAGATTCTGGGGACGTTGAAGAAAGCTAAAGGACAAGCTAGGGTTCATGCTTTGAGTGAGCTTAAGCAGATCGTTGTGGCTCATCTCATGGCGAGGAAGACTGTTGTTGAAGAAGGTGGTGTCTCTGTGCTCTCTTCTCTTTTGGGTCCTTTCACTTCTCACGCCGTGGGATCTGAGGTTGTGGCGATTCTTGTCAATCTTGATCTTGATTCGGATTCGAAATCCGGGTTGATGCAACCGGCTAAGGTTTCTTTGATTGTTGATATGTTGAACGATGGATCGAATGAAACGAAGATTAATTGCGCGAGATTGATAAGGGGATTGGTGGAAGAGAAAGGGTTTAGAGCAGAGCTTGTTTCAAGTCATAGTTTGCTTGTTGGGTTAATGAGGTTGGTTAAGGATAAGAGACGCAAAACTGGAGTTTCACCTGCCCTTGGGTTGCTTAAACCGATCTCGGCTCATAAACAAGTTCGAAACTTGATGGTTAGCATTGGAGCAGTGCCTCAATTAGTCGATATCTTACCGTCATTAGACCCGGATTGTTTGGAATTAGCTCTGTTTGTTCTTGATGCTTTGTGTTCAGATGTGGAAGGAAGAGTTGCTGTCAAAAACTCTGCAAACACCATACCGTATACCGTTAAGGTACTGATGAGGGTGTCTGAGAATTGCACTAATTACGCGCTTTCGATTCTATGGTCTGTCTGCAAATTAGCTCCAGAAGAATGTTCACCTCTTGCTGTTGAGGTCGGTCTGGCTGCAAAGCTCTTGCTTGTGATTCAGAGCGGGTGTGATTCCACTTTGAAGCAGCGTTCAGCGGAGCTACTCAAGCTATGTAGTCTACATTATTCAGACTCAATGTTTATTTCCAAATGCAAACTCACAAGGACAATCCAATAACAAAAGTTTAAATCTCTTGGCTTTGATACATAATTCAGCGCGATATCCACGAAATGGTAAATGCGAGTTAAGAAATTGCCTCTACCCTGATTGTACATATAAATGAAGAGTTTGAAGATCCTCCATCTGTTGGTTTTGGCGATCACAATTAAAAAGGAGAATGCAAGCAATCCGCAGATAGAAAGACGAGGGACGACCAAAGCAGTGCGGGTGTGGATGGGTATGTAACTGTTTCATGTTGGTTAGGTTGCAATAAACATTGGGAATTAGCAAAAAAAGTGTAAAGTTACTGCCTTGGTTCAATCAATTTCCGAAGAAAGGAAAAAGGAAGAATTTGAAGAAAGGAACCATCTCTTATTGTTACTACCCTATCTACTTGGGTTCTTGTGAGAGGTTGTTTTGCTTTTTGACCACTCCCCAACAGAAAAAGAAGAAGCAGAAAATCTTTTGACCTGAACTTGTAGCCTCTTTTAAGCTTTTCAATCTTTTTTTTTCCTTCTTCATTCAATGTTTTCTATTAGCTTTGCTCATATTAGGAAATTAGACAAATGTCTTCACTCATAATTCATCATCATTATTAGTTTCATCCCTCTCCCTTATTGTCTTTAATTGTGAAAAAGTACCAAAGGGTTTGTGATTCTTGAGAACCCAAACACTGTTGTTTCCATGGAGTGACATCTCCAAGTAGATCTGATTCTTGTCTAATTAAGTAGAGCAGAAGTTGTGGTGGAGACCAAAAAGTCTCTCTCTATTACAATTGGTCACTGTTGTAATGAACAATTGAAAAGATAGAGAGATTTGACAGGTGAATCATTCAACTATTTTAGAAGATATTTCATTGCCCCCCAAGACACATGCTTACAACACTTGTCTGTTTCGGAAATGAGACTGAGCAAATCTCTGAGTTTGAGTGAGTTTGTGTACATCACAGTGTTGATGTGAAAGCTTTTTGTCTGTATAGGCAGACAAACAGAAGAAGGAAACAGAAGATGGGCTTTAATTTGAACTTAATGGGCCTTTGATATGAAGCCTATTTAATTTATCAAACGGTGTCGTTTCAAGTGTTGCGTTGTCAATGATGTGTTTGTTTTAAGGTCGTGATTGAGATTGTTACTTGAGAGAGATCCCTAAAAAAGAAAAAAGATGGCGTGGTTTGCTAGATCCATTGCGAATTCTCTGAAGATCGATGACGATGAAGATGATGAAAAGGAAACGATTAAGGTTGATTCCGGTTCCGATCAACCGTCTTCGCCGTCGGTGTCGCAATCACAGTCTCCACGAGGGGTGAAGGAAGACATCTCTGAACTTACAAAAACCTTGAGAAGTCAGCTATGGGGTGTGGCTTCTTTCCTCGCGCCGCCGCCGCCTGATTCTTCCGATAAGTCGGAGAAAAATCTGACGGACGATCATGCAGAGGAGACTCGGAAGTCTTCGGATCTCAGGGAAGGTGATGAGGATCTGATTGCTGGTATCAGGAGTGATTTCGTGGAGATCGGAGGTAGATTCAGGACTGGGATCTCGAAGCTCTCCGGAAACATACCGGTGTCGGAGTTTACAAAGATTGCTTCAAATTTCTTGCAATTGGGTTCTGAAGAAGGGGCGAATCCTAAAGAGCACGATGCTGGAGAAGCAATTGGTGTGAGTGAGGAAGTAGTTGGATTTGCAAGGGATCTTGCGATGCATCCTGAGACATGGCTTGATTTTCCCTTCCCTGATGAGGGCGATAACTTCGATGGTACGTTTTCGATTTTCAGCACATTGGAATTTGGATGCTCTGAACAGTTTAGAGTAGCTGGAATTTATCATATAGTATCTTGATTGCGACTTAGTCTTGGGGGAGACATAAAGTGTTTTGTGTTCATGTTTGCTGTTTGTGTTATGGTGGAACTGAATGTGTTGTTTAAGTGTTTCTGTGTCGTCTCTCGTTATCAGACTTTGAGATGACTGATGCTCAGTACGAGCACGCGCTTGCGGTGGAAAGACTTGCATCGAGTCTAGCTGCTTTGAGGATTGAGCTTTGTCCAGCATACATGAGCGAGAATTGCTTCTGGAGGATTTACTTTGTACTTGTGCATCCTAAATTCAGCAAACATGATGCCTTGCTTCTATCAACTCCTCAGGTTAGCTCGATTCTCAATACCACTGCTGATCATTTTCTCGTCTTTGCACTCTGTTCTATGGGTTTGAAACTAAACCGATGTAATGGTTCATGCTGCAATAGAAGATGCTTTCTGCTTATAATGAACTTAGATAACAGCATCTGTAATTGTGTAAGCGGAGGGGGTTGATGTTTTAAGTCTTCAACTATAATAGGAAAAAAAAACGAAGCTTTTCTGATGTGTGATTCACTCTATTGTATGTTATCATAAAGGTACTTGAAGCAAGAGCACTACTATCGCACGAGCTGCACAAGAGAAACAAAGCTACGGTCGTGGTGCCAGCAGAAAGTGATACAGGAACTGCTTGTGCAAATCCGGAACCTCTTTCTCTACCTACTAATCCTTCACCGGGACCAAACCTAGAATCAGAGCCAGTCAAAACCATCCCTGTTCAAGCTATACATTCGAGTGAGGCGTCTGAGTTTGAGACAGAGAAGCACCCAATCGAAAGTAAGGAGATGCAAGTTGTCGATAAGCCTGTCATCGAAGAAAGACCAGCACCTGTATTCCACGACAAGCCCGTGCAGATCCAAGTCATTGGCTCTTCACCAAAAGTTATTGATGTTCAAGTCGATGATGGTGATGATGATGTTGATGATTGGTTGAAGGATGAAGATAATCCGGGAACTATAAGCTCCGCTGGAGCCACCAAACATCTTGTGGTGGATGAGGATGAAGACGTGTCGTTCAGTGACCTTGAAGAAGATGACGACGTGGTGCCTGTGACTTACAAGAAATGACTCCTGAATCCTCAGACCAAAGATTTAAAACCTTTTACTTAAAACGCTTCCTTGGAAGAAGAATGTGTCTCACGTTCCATCAGGTAAGCGAGAAGAAGAAAGAATCAAACGATGGGGTTTTAGTGTTGGTGACAAACATTTGATGCAATATTGTGACCCTATACGTTTATTACAATTATGGTTGTGAATAGCTTTTGTATACTATCTTCTGAGGAAATTGCCTAACATTAGTATGTAAATAAACAGCACCATGTGATGACGATTATGCAAAAATGGTTAGCCCCACAAACGATTGACCATAGAACCTTTTTCTGTTAAGAAATAAAGGGTTGCTCTATGTATCGGTGACGAGTGATGAATATGAATCCTTTTAGAGTTTAGTATTTTTGAAGCTTTTTTTATCTCATACTTTTAAATTTCAGGTTGGGTTCTGTGTAGGACCTCTCGAATTCGGGTGAATTCCAGTCGGATATTCTGTTCGAACTTTTTTTTGTATCTTTCGAGATTTCTGGATCTCGAGTGCAATTGAAAAGAGATTTCGTCGTCGGTAATTCACTTTGCTTTACAGATCGTCCGCCGTATCTCGCCAATTCTTTGGGGG
>OVAN01016392.1:0-10633 GCA_900406275.1 Anastatica hierochuntica
CCGTGGTAACCGTAATCGTGGTTATACCTAGGTAAAATCAAATTTGGAGGTTAAAAATTCAATTAATGGTTTCTTTTGTTATCTATTGTAATTACCCTTCATTTTAAATTTCAAGAAAATTGCATCGAAGATGTTACAAAAAGAGCATCCAAATATTTTGTCTACAAACAATCTAAGACATATATATTAGATGATGCACATACTAAACCACATAATCTTTTTTTTTCATTACATATTTTTCACTGGTCTCCAAGAGATGAAACTTTCTTCCGCAGTTCAAGATTTGATATTCTCTCCACTTCTAGAGCTCGTTCAAGCTAACATTATCAAAAACATACCAAAAAGGGTTTCGAGAATTCGATAAGAAAACGGTTTTAAGCATTACAAATCTACTTAATATATAGACTTTCTTTCGCGAATCGTATTGCCATCATCATCTCTAAGACATTCCTCAATAAGAGACATCAAGAGAGAAGAAAGTGTATACCTTTGCGGCTCTCATACTCCATTCTCCGAGTATCGCTCTTAACCTTTCATTTTCTGCCACATACTGTTTCAGGAGGTTCAAAACATAAGATGACGAGTCTTAAAGATTGAAAAATGTGTAGCTCTATGCAAAAGACTTATGTTTTCCTCTTTTCTCGTATATTCTTATGTTTTTACAGTTTATAGGCAGACTTAAACACCTGGTTATTCGTATTCTGGACGTGCTGTATCTCTCTATCTCTTTCAGATATCAGAGATCGAGCGAGACTAAGCTCGGAATGAAGTTGATCCACCTGCAAATCATACAATTTTGATTAGCTTTGAAACATCAATCAACTGTTATATGACTGCCACCAAATGGTGAAGAAAAAATTAACTATGTGACTTTGCAAGTGTCACATTTGGTAACCAAGGTCTACCTCAGCTGAAAGCGTTCGTAATTCCTGATCACGAGTCGCCACGAGATGTGCCAGATCAACCTGGAAAGATAATACTTATTAAACTGCAAAATCATCGAATCATCGATCTTAAGGACAATTATTGTAGAGGTTGTATCCACGCTTAAAGCTTGGTTGAAAACAATTCGTCAATTCGCAATGGAGCAGCTCAAACCTGTGGTGTGCTACTACTATTTGACTCTTCATATTTGCTTAAGGATTCTTGCAAACGCAGAATCTGTACCCAAAAACAAAACAAGTAGTCAGAAACTCACTCTCGCGAAAGCACATGATTAACAAACTTGAAACAGCATTGGACTAAGGGTCCAATCCTTCGTACGAAATTGTATTAATTCAATAAACGAAAAGTATTTATGAGAATATTCCATGTAATTTATCACCTCTTCACTGAGAAAATGGAGATTCTCACGTTGGTATTGTAGTAGAGCCATTTGCTGATCAGAAAGGCGCCCAGCTTCGTGGTATCTGTTTAATAAGGAAATATAACGAAACAAGGCTGGAGACTGGAATGTTAAGAAAGGAAAATCATGAAGACTAAGAACTTGGCTTCGTTGAAATTGTGAAAGTACCTTAGTCCGTCTAAAGCAGCTGGTTGAAGAGGAGAATATAATGAGTTTAAGACATCGGGCTGAGAGTTCACTGAGTTATACTGACGAACATAACCTACGGGCATAAGACAAAGATAAGAAGCGCTGCGTAATAAGCCAGCTACAGAATCTCATACTAAAGACAAACAAGTGGCAGAATAGTGTAACACAAGATGCAGTAGTATGCATAACGCTCTAGCCATTCGATTTCTAAAAGAAAAAATTGTGTCAGCTTCTACACTGGGAACAAAGGACAGAAAAAGGAACCCCAACAATCTCCTGTCTTTCGACGGCAAACTACAGGCAGTTGCAAGAATTGCATACATATAAATACATATGAATTACCAAGAAATGTATAGATGATTCGATGGTGATTTAGTATGCATATGACCGAAAGCGCTCAGACGCAATGGTACTACTCAGTTAACTCCTACGGGCCAGGCACATGACAAATGCAAACTGATTCTAAATCTAAAAGTTTGCATTGTTGGCAAGAAGAAGTTTAAGACAAAGAAAATCATCCAGGTGTAATAGCTGAACCTGGTGTATTTCAACTATCTTGCAACTAGAAAGTTAATAGTTTTGGCATTGTATCGCTCTAGTTGAGGTACGAAATTAATGCTGCATGCATGCCTAAAGTGTGAAAATGAGTTTTTGGACCTTGTGCTTACCAACAAATACAATCATAAATGAAGCAGCGGAAATTGCTTCTATAGACATGATGAACCTGCAACAATAACGAACTACTCATAAGCATTTCGACCTTACCAAAAAGCAAAAGTTAATTCACTGAGTTAATCCAAAATAAAAACCCGAAAGACATTGACAGCTTCACTTTTTCTAGTCAATAGCATCAATATTGAACTTCTTATAGGCATTCAAAGTTATCTAAGAAATAGGTAAATGCGTTAAGTCGAGTTCTGTCAACCCAAGTGAATAGAATCAGTTTGTCAATAACTAGATGTTTCAGTATTTAACGGGCAAAAAAGAACTAATACAAATGTTAAAGCAGTTGATGTATCTAAAAAGAAGGTTACAGACCTCTGCACAGTTAAAATGGAAAGAACACTGACATATGGTCTCCACACCACAAAAAGCAACATAGATGCAGTTCCTAAAACAGAATGGGGTCACATTATCGAACGCGAGAGATAGATAAATGTAACAACATACGATTGGAAAATTGGCATTTAAGATTACCATATGCCATGATGGCAAATGGCAGACGAACAACATATTTCAATTTCTGACTGAAACTGTAATAACCCTGCAATAGAAGGTCTCGTTCAGAAGATCTTCAGATGAAATGACTGAAACTATACTTATGTCTATATAGGTAAACAAAGAAATAAAGTGAGAAGTGTCTCTTTAATAATAGTAGAACAGACGTACCTGCAACCGTATTTTCTGGACCTGATTGACAAAATATTGTTGAAACATACCTGTCGCAGAAAATACTTGCGGTATTTATACAAGAAAATATTGATCTAACTCGACGTTTACTCTCAGAGATTACTAACAGCATTTTCTTTTAGTATGTCCTATAAATTACATTTATCACAAATCAGTTCGTCTATCGAGATGACAATTCCATTTTCCTTTGTGACTTTTAGTTTCTTCTTTCTTATGACTGGCAGATTTAGAACATAAAGGAGTAACTAATTAACAACATCAGGACTATTCAGTCAACGTGAAGATTCAAACCATAAACAAATTCGCTTCTAAACATACGTTTGTCGTAATAAGGTGAAGAGAGGCAATTTAGGTTACCGGTCAACATCATAAGAGCTACATTGCAGCTGCAAAGCAATGACGGGATAAGAGACTGTACAGACTGAAGTATCCACGGTGCTCCCACTGCTAAAATAGCATAACATGCCTAAATTCAACAAAGAGTAAAAATAAAGTCACACGCTTATGTTTCTCACTATCGTTAAAAGGGAAGTTACAAAACTCAATGTTAAAGGTCAATGGCAAAGAACAGATCGGAAGCACTTGCCAATAATATAAGGTAAATGCAGCTTCCAACGAGACTTCTAGATTTTCGATGACCAAATAGAGGAGCTTCATGCAGTATATCAAGAAACCTACAATCACAAAAACAGTGTCATGAGCCAATAAAAGGATAGAGACCCAAAATCTTCGAGAGATAACGCAATAATATCATCTGCGCCATCGGAGAAAAAGTGACCAATCTGCCAAATACTTCAGAACCATTAATGAAGTAGAAGCTTAGAATTGCTTTGACTACAGAAACAGAAAACAAACAAATCAGCCATTTTCAACGAAGCGAAAAGCTTTAAAGTTGTTAGCTCATAAAACACAGATCAAAATGATCTTTAACATGAGGAGTATAAAAACTCAAATCCAGAGGAAATTCAATCTTCAGACAAGTGATGAAGGAGATTAGAGGAAGCAAATCAATTCATAAGTGATGATCAAAGGAACATACTTTATAACAATCACAAACTCAGAAACTTTCAGAGCTCAACAAGATAACTAAGGATCGATGATTGTGAAAACTCAAAAGCCCACAAGGAAATTTCGATCGATCTTCAATAATACAACCACGAAAATGGCAAATTCGAAGAAAAGACATTAACTTACATAGCATTGTCTTCCTCCGTCGTCGGATTGCAAGAAGAAGAAGCACGTCGGTGATTCGCCATTTTAGTTTGGTTTCAGGGAGTGAAGACTGTATGAATCTCTCCTCCAACACTTGAGAGAGAGAAGATTTTGCTTGAGATTAAGGTTGAATCATATTCCTTCCTTCAATCTCAAGATTTTGGGGAAGAAGATGTCAAGTGCGAGGCGTAAGAATCGAAAAAAGCTTTCACCGTGAAAGAGATCGGTTTGAGCATTTCGGGTTTTGAATTGGTTCGGTTTGTGTCGGTTTCCATGAGGTTGATTTTTGGGAAATTATAAAAAAATAACCAAAAACCCTCTACCATCTCTATACTATTAAAAGAGAATCATTTTTAAATAAATAACCTTTAATTGATGAGTAATTTACCATATGTGTCGAAGGAAAATTTACAATGAACAAACAAAAAAATATTCATTAAGGTAAATTCGGAATAGCACAGAAATAAGATATGCGTGTCTTTTTCTGGGTCGGATCTTATCTGGTTTTCATGTTTTATTAAAAGCATAACATGCGAACAATAAACTAATAAGTTGAGTTAGTATAGTGGTATATGAATAATATTTTAATGGTGGCCCCATAGGTTCAATCCTCACCCATTTTAACTTTTAAAATTTTTCCCCAAGATCTTTTTTATTTTATTTTAAAATGTTATATAAATTTTAAATATAAGAAATAAATTTTGTTAAAAAAACATATTTATATACAATCATTTTCATTCAAAATAATAAAAATATATTTTCATTTGCTTTTTTAAAATGATCCAAAATTATTTTTAAAATAATAGAATGTCCGAATTTATCCAACCCGTTGGATATAAAGTAAATTTCTAATTTTAAAATAAATAGTTACTCGTTTCATCAAAAGAAATTAAAAATAAATGATATAATATAACTAAATTAAAAAACGAATATGAATATTCTTATTTTAAACTTATTCATGATATAAACAAAATTTAAAATTATCTTTCACTTATCATTTAAACTAATACAATATCTTTTAGTTATCGATAACAATCTAAAAGCTCAACTGAAAGATCACAACTATATTTTATCTAATCTAATAAATCATAATTTAAAATATTATAGTTAAGAAAATATGTAACAATTTAATATGTTACAACTACATTAATAAAAAATTAACTTAGAGTGACAAAGAAATAAGAAAAAAAATAATGGACAAAAGGTGATGAAAATTATAAGAGTGTGTTTATTCACAATGTAATTCTTTTTTACATATTATTTGTGTGATAATACTTTTATTCTAAGAATTGGTTTTCTATATCTTTGATTTCAAATTTTAGCAACTAAGTTTATAATCTTTCAAATATTACAAAATTTGATGGAGACTATCAGAGGATGCATATCCACATCTATACATTTTAGTGTTGAATATGTTTATTGAATAAATTTATAATTTATATAGGTATATATTTTGAAATAAAGAAAAAAAATAATGTCAAAAATTAAATTTGTAGTTGTTGGAACTTTATATAGAGAAATATTTCGATATTATAAATTATTTAAATCAAAATTAGTTACTTATTACTAGATATATAGAAATATTACGATTAGTTTTAAAAATAGGAACATAATACTTTTTAAATTTTAAAATCAAATTATGTATAAAATCAAATATCAAACATAATTTCGTATGACATATTCAATGCTTAAATCTAAATAAAATCAAAACAACTTGAATAACTAAAATCCCTCATTTCATACAACAAACTAATATCATCAACCTAAAATCTAAAATATTTTTAAAATCTAAAAGCCGAATAATCCGATACAAATTAAATAATCGAATACTCACTTTTTATTATTACCAAATTTCAAAAGTGAATATAACCCCGCATACAGTGCGGGTTAGAATCTAGTTTAACTAATAGAGAATTATTAGTGCGGATCTCTTAGGATGTGATTTTTAGGATCAGTTAAAAGACGGTCTCTTAGTTTTAAACTAAAAATCTAAGAACCGTCTCTTAAAATTCTTATTTAAAAGACGGCTCTTAGTTTTTTTTAGTTAAAAACTAAGAGACCGTCTCTTAACCGACCCTAAGAACCCCACCGTAAGAGACCCGCATTAATCATGCTCTAACTAACCAAAAATTCACTATCTCTCTCCTACTTTCTCTTCATATGTCTCTCTAACTTTTTTCTACAAATCTAAATAATTTTTTTTTGGTTATTACACAAATTAACTCTTGTTTTTTTTGTCAGAATTTTTCATGAGATATGTTTTGCTTTTTTTTTTTCTCTTTTTGCTGGCGAGATATGTTTTGCTTCTTTGGCATTTTGAGCGACTTTGACCAATAATAAAATAAAATGTATATTTAAGAATTTAACATGTCCAAAAAAAAAATTAAGAGTGCATTACCAAAACCTCCTTATGCTATAAGAAGATAAAAAAAAGTGTTGGGAAAGATAATTTAAGGAAAATAAAAAAGAGGATGTTAGATTTTTTTGTTTGGCTAATAGGTCTAGTTTCTCATTTTTTTGTAATATTTTTTTTGTGGGAGCCAATTTTTTTGGTTTGTCATAATTCATAAATGGCATGAGAATGAAAAACACTTAATTTAGTTTTTGTTAAAGTTAATTTTGGAATTTTTTAAAAAGAATATGGTCTCTAATTAATAAAAGATTTTTGTCATGTTTTGATGCAAGATTTTAATTGAGATATTACGTGGTGTCCGCGAATTCGCGGGTGTAAGCAGAGGTGGATAAGATATTTGGATCCAAAAAGTCAAAACTAATCATTCATTACTTAACTAAATTAATTAACTTGATTAACGGATTGAATAGTTAAGTTGTTAGGTGACTTAATATGATGCATAGTTAATATTGATATAAAAATCCAAATTGATAATATCACATGGTTCGTGTTAATCCATGACTTATTACACTTATTATTTTGTTTAATTTTAAAAATAGAATATGTGATTATATGATTATTATTAGATTTTAATCATTACACTTTATTATAAGGACTTAAGAACGCTAAGAATGAAAAACTCGATTACATTTAACATGTATCACATATAATTTTGTTTTCTCAGGGCTTTTGATACCGACTCCGTAAAAAACAACGTTGCCTAACCGCATAAATCCTAAGTCATCGTACAATATTAGCATCAATCCACAATTGATTATTTTTTTTAGTTGCTAAAAGATAAAATGTATGACTTATCGATGATTACTATGATGTTTTTTCAGGTGAATCTAATCTCTATTATTTTTAAAATTTGTTAAATAATATTAATCTCAATTTTTTAAAAAATTTAATAGAATTTAAATAATAATATCTCATATCAATCTTTTTTACAAATAACTAAAATATTTTTAAAAGTGTTCATTTAAAAGTGTTTATTTTTAAAAGTGTTCATTTTATTAAAAACATAAATTTGATTTAATTTTGTTAGTAAGTTAAATCTCTTTCAGTTTAAAAAAAGAATCATTGTTTCTTATTTTTAAAATTCTTTTTTACATATTTTTAAAATAAATCAGTTTATCAAAAATTGTGGTTTTTTATTTAGAGTTTTTTAGTATTTTTGATAAATTCTATTTTTACCTTTCCTATATGTTAATAAAGCATCATTAATAACAATTTTTGTAATTAGCCAACTAATTCACTAACGATTAAAAAATCTTGTATTAAGCCATATCCGTTTTTAATCTATTTCCAATTCACTTCATAATGGTAAAATTTTCCTCATAATTAACTAAAATGTGGAAACTATATAACAAAGTTGTAAGTGAAGCAATAAACACTTCTACTTTCATGGCGAAAGCTTCTTCATCATCCTCACTACTTTGCGTGAGGTGGGTTTAACTTTCTTCTTCATCTTCCTACTCGCTAAAGGCAACTGCTTTACTGGACCAGCCGAGACTCCTTTCTACAGAGCACTTCCTCTAGGTGTAGCCGACGGAGGCAACCTCAAATCTTGTGGAGGTAAAGGGCAATGAGGCTTCCACACCAAATTGTTCTTCATTTCGAATCTTACTCTCTTTGAGCTCTTCTCACCGCTCTGAGCAGTGGTTAAGCTCGTCTCTGCCGCATCATCTCTGTTAACCGTAGCACCTTACTCTCCTCCTTTGGTCTCTCCTCTTTGTCTCTTCTTGTTCTTTTGGGCTATTAACATAGGTTTTGCTTCTTCTTCACAGACACTTGCAGCTTCATCGTTTGATGATGGTTCCATTTCGGATGCCACCTTCTCAAACTCCACTCGAAGATCAGATATTGACTTATCAAAAGCTTCGTCTATTTTACCAAGATCGGAAACGTCAGCATCCTTCTTGGCACTGCCTTTTTTCGACATTAAACATTTCTTCAAACCCTTTTTCTTCGTAGAAGACCTGTTTGCAACAACAATCTTCTTAGACTTAGAAACACCATTTGATTTGTCCGGTTCTGTCTCGCCAGATACGGGAACAAGTTCAGGCACTTCGTCTTCATTGGGGCGACAATCTTCTGTGATCGAAACTTTGATACCGGAAGTCGACATATCCTTCTCCAACTGCAAGAACTCCTTGTGAAGAGAAAAAATCGACTTCCTATTACCCTGATGACAATCTGGAGAGGAACCCATCTCATAGAACCTCTTAAAAAACTCCATAGACAAAGCAATGGATCCCAAAACCATTACATCATCCTCTGCATCATTCCCAGATTTCTTAATCTCCATCAGCTTCTTCCCCATCTTCAGTAGCTCATCAAACATACTACTCTTAATCTTCCCCACCAAAATCTTATCACTAACAACGCCCAAAACTCTCACAAAAGGAGCAAAAAGAAGCTCCAAAACCTCTTTCCTCAGAGGAAGAAAGGGTCTAAGTTCTTCAACAAAAGCAGAAGCTATATGATAATTAACACCATTCCCCTGAAACTTATCAAACAAAACACTCATCGAACGGCGAGTGAGATCCAAATCCCACGAGTTGCTATCAAGAAGAGAGAAGAACCCATGAAGAAACCTACGAATCAGGAGGTAGAACTTATCTAACCTAAGCCGATCGATACGTGACCACTCACGGCGCATAGTGAACAAGAAGACAGCGAAGTAGTGTACAGAAAGAGCTAAAGGAAGTGATCGGAGCGCAGAAGAAAGACGATCGATGAGATCAGATTGGTATAGAGACTTATCGGCGTGCCAAATGCAATAGAAGATACCTTGCCATAGCTTCTTCATGTCTTCGTCGGAGATTTCAATTTGTTCAGGGAGCCAAGTTCGAAGAACAGTTCGTAAGGATCTGTCTCGAATGGTTTGTTTGCAAGAAGCAAGCTTTTTTATCAGTGATTTACATTGTTCTTCAATGGGTAATGCTTGTTTTGCACCCAAAACTTGATTCCGTTTCACCATTGTTATCGAATTGTAAGCGACGAGGAAGGTGACGACGACGACGACGACGACGACGACGGTATGGGGAAGAGAGAGAAACGTTAGGGTTTCGATTTAGTTTTTCTCGTTACTCCTTTTTACATTTTAACCCTCATCTTTAAGATTGTTTCATTTCCTCTCCTAGTAAATTTTGTGGGACATTTTGTTATAATACAACTCAAATAAACAATTCAAATTTATTTGGAAAGTAGGTTTACCTAAAAGTAGCCCTTGTGTTTCAAATTTTTTGAAATGAAACAATGACTTATTTGTTAAATTACAATTATATCGTTGTCAAAAGCAAAATTATTTTTTCAAAAAAGATTTTATACTATAGACTAAAAGATTTTTCTTTGACATGTTTATTAAATTTATATTTCAAAAGTAATTTTCTAAAGTTCTTATCAAAATTTTTTCTAATGTTTTAACTTTTAAAAATTTGACTCATCTTTCAAAATACTAAATATGTTCGGTATCTTAAAATTATTCCCCTGTTTTTTCATAGATTTTTATATTCATTTGATGCACTCAGTTAATAAAAGTAAAATTTCAATACTTTTCTCTTATAAATAAGCATAAATACAAAAGAATTTTGAAAGTGTTAATCAATCAATACTATAAAAGTGCTTGTGTCTCTCCAAAACATGACACATAAACATTTTAAAACTCTAAAAATTTGACACCTCACCAATAAAATAATTAATAAAAAAGCAAAACCTTTTAGTATTCCATCTTTAAAATCTTTCAAATCAAATATATAATTCTTTTGATAACATATTTCTTTTTCTCTTCTTTTATTCCTATCATTTTTTGTTATCAAAAATGATGAAAAAAGAGATATTGTATGAACTCTTGACTTGAAAAATTAGTTAGATAAGCACAAATTAGCACTTTATCTCTTTAGGGAACCAATTAATATGATCATAACTTTTACTCTTACAAATAATTCTTACAAACAATTACGAAAAATGATGAACAAATTTGTGGAAAAAAAATCATAGTATTTTATTTAACCAAAATTTACAATTTTAAGATGTTAAATTTAAAATTTCTCGATTACTACCTTTATTAATATAATTAA
>OVAN01016393.1:0-10633 GCA_900406275.1 Anastatica hierochuntica
ACGCCTAAGGAAGTCTACGAAGACCAAATGGCCTTGAGAAAGAAGAAGAATATCGAGCCCCCGTCTACTTCCACGTCCAAACTTACGAAAAGCAACAAGCTTAATGAGCCGAAGGGAAGTCACGACCAACCCTTACTCTTTATGATTAANAGAATTCCATGATGATGCGACCAAAGGATGCTCCGAAAGCTTACCGGACGAAATCCGTCTTCAACCATCTCTAAAGCAAAGGACATGAGGTACTTATCTCGATTCTAAGAAAAGGATGAAGCCTAATTTGCTTTCTTTGGGTACAGGCCGACCTATCTTCAAAGAAAATCTGTCTAAAAGGGGACATTATGTTAAAAATCTGAGCATCCCCAAAGCATCTTTGGCTGAATTTAAGCCGCAACTACCGAAACACGAAAGCTGTCCATAAAACAGTTTTGACATGCTAGCACTTCGGGAAGCATATCTCTCCGACCATAAGAATTTAAGCCACGAACTAAACTATTCTTGTAAGCTAACACATCGGAGCATCACGACATACTGAAATCAATGCCACAACTACAGAGACCCGAAAGATATGGATTTTACAATCCGAGAAAATCTGGATTTTCGCAATCTAGACATATGCGCGCTTCAAAGGCTATTTCGACCAGACCCGAATGAATAAAGGTGTGATCAAATATGTCCCAGATTTGTATGCCATCAAGGAACGACCAAGAACCAGTTTCACAATAAGATCATTTTGGAGCTGAAAGTTATCAACTCTACAATCTGATCAATCCTACACCCGCCTGATTTTGAACTTTCCAAGTCCGGAACAACGCAAGCGTACATTTGGCAACCCGAAAAGTTTGAACGAGCTAAGGTAAGTGTCTCTGAACTTAACAATTTCCTTATTCTTCATCATGAAGATATGTTTTACTTTTCTTTGCCCGAAGCGCCCATGCAGGTTTCAAGACAATTATGAAGCGCACGGAAGGAATCCAAATGAAAGACGAAGACAACCGAACCAAGCCACCTGATTTTGACAAGGATAGTCATCAAGCCGTCAACTACTTCCAGCCGAACAACGAATCCCCATCCGATGCAAAGCTCAAACCAAATTCGAGCATAAACATTTTCGGAATAATACTTTTACTTTACGATTATTTCGATTGTTCTATTTTTCTCTTTGGAGGATATGATGATCTAAAGAGAACTTGAAGACAATCCAAGCTAATACCAAACATGGACGAGCCGTTCAAGATCACAAAGAAAATCAACGACAACGCCAACGAACTCAATCTTCAAGGTAAGTGTACCGTGAGTTCGGTTTTCAATGTTACTAACTTACTCTCTTTTCGTGCAGAAGTTTCCGACGATTCTGATTTGAGGATAAATCATTTTCAACTGGGAGGGGATGATGTGATCATGGCCAACTCCCAAGAGGTTTCAGGGCACGTGGACGAACAGCTTGAACCTAAGGAACCCGAAGCCAACGAGCAGTTGGATCCCGAAGACGCCTTAGGCGAATCATCCGGTCCAATGATCCGATCCAAGACGCAGCAGCTCAACCGTGCCGTCAAAGAACGTATCCGACAAGATCTGGGCAGCTTAGCGATTGCTTATCAGATCGCGTTGATCGTGATTCAAGCCTCCGAAAGCCGTCAATAATGGAGGTGCCGAGTCTTGTGCTCTTTTTCCCTTCTCTCGGTTTTGTCCCACCGGGCTTTCCGAGAAAGCTTTTTAACGAGGCAAGTCTCGAGACTGTTTTCTCGAGCCCATTAGTGATAACGGCCCCGAAGACGAAGGCTAATAAATACGCCGCCCAAAGTAGTTAGGAAGACAGTAGCTTTTCAATTAAGTTGTTTCATTTAATGTTTTTCATTTAAGAGGGTGCTTCCTACCTACTTCTTATTCTATATAAGGAGCACTCCTCTCTCATTTGTAATGCATCCAACCTTTTAAGAACTTTCTTATTCTTATACTCTTTTGTTTCTCTCTCTAGAATCAAAAGAAAGTTAGTGTTTTAGGAATTTCTTCCTTAGCAAATCTAAGCCGAAATTCCGAGAGCTTTTCGCAACTCTTCGGAAGTTTCATTCAACCTATGCATCGTCGTGCGGGATCATCCTCTCGCCGTCACGAGTAATCGAGTTATCTTTGATTTACTTCGTGTTTGGATTCTTCCGAGAATTGACCGTTCGGCCTCTGCTTTCGTTCAATCTTTCCAAATGTCCGTTCTTCATCAAAAGTTCGTTCATCCATCCACTTAAACCCGAAACATCCATACTCATCTGAACGTTCGTTCCCCATCCGAACGTCCGTTCATCCACTTATCCATCCTTCCAACCGTTCGTGCACCCATACCCGAACGTGTCTATCTTGTAAACCGTGCAAGTCTTCTGCTAAAATCCTTTCAGCCGTCCAGACGAGAAGTGCATCCTAGGAGTCGGTCCTTCGTCCCGACGAGGATCACATCACGCATATCCACCACGCAACCAGCGCTGCGCCTGAGATCGATAGGCTCTCCGAAGAGGCTCGGAAAGCTCCATTCACTTCTCGCATAACCAACACCAAAGTCTCAAATCCTGGAAAGGTGAAAATCCCAATGTATGACAGCACCTCCAATCCGATAGCTCACATGCAGAATTTCCAGATCAGGATGGCGAGATCCAAGATCAAGAAAGGCAAAAAAGACGCTGGCTTCTACCACCTTTTCATCGAACATCTCCAAGGGGCAGCCCTCGAATGGTTCTCTCGTCTAAAACGAAACTCCATCGGAAGTTTCCATCAACTCTCCTCGGAATTTCTCAAACAATATTCCATGTTTATGTACAGAGAAACTTCTGACGTCAATCTAAGGAGTTTGTCTCAAAGAGAAGATGGATCTCTCCGAGATTTCATGAACAAGTTCAAGATAGTAATGTCAAGAGTCAGCAGGATCAGCTTAAGGTGGCAGTAGACGTGCTCAGAAAAACACTCTGGTACAAGTCGAAAACTGGAAGTGTATAGCTCTCAAAAATCAACGCACTATTCAGGATGCGCTTCATAAGGCTACAGACTTCATCATCATCGAAGAGGAGATGAAAGTTCTATCGCAAAAACACATACCCGTGAAGGCATCCTCGAAAGACTTAAGCTCTAAACAGAAACCGAAAAAGAAGATCTCTCGTAAGGATAGGTATGTCCATCACGAGGGAGAAGACGTCCGCTAAGAAACAGGCAAGTGTTGCCAGATCGGCAATCGAGGCCGAATACAGATCCGTTGCCAATGCCTCAGCGGAACTCCGGTGGATATGCAATCTTCTCAGCGAGCTCCATATTCCTTTACCAGAGATTGCTGGTGATCTATTGTGACAATCTTGAAGCCACGTTTCTATGCGCCAATCCAGTGTTTCATTCCCATATGAAACATGTAAATCTCGATTATCACTTCATACAGGGTCAAATCCAACGGAAAATGCTTCGTGTCGCACACATTCACACAAAGGACCACCTTGCGGATGCGCTCACCAAGCCACTCCCTCGCCAACTATTTCTTGAGTTACGTCATAAGATTGGAGTTGACACATTCCCTCCATCTTGAGGGGGCGTGTTAAAGATACTCATGATCACATCAAGGATATGTAGGATCAAGACTTTAAAGACAAGAATATTGATTCATATCATCTATTGAAGTTTCTGTATATGTCTAACCTAGAGTAGCGTTCTCTTCCAATGTATATATATTCATGTAAAGCTTGTCAATAATATACAAGAATCACTCTAAATCAACAATAAAAGTATTGGTTCCATACCATTTTACAATTTGATGTAATGAAAACAAGTTTTAAACAATCAATTCCATCTCAAAATCTTTCTCGGTGAGCCGAATGAGAACAAAGAACAAAAAAAATGAAAAAGCTATTTAGCTTGGTCGATGGGGTGTATAAATGATGATAAAATTTTTGACAATACAACAGTAAAAACATGTATCTTTTTTCCATTAATGAGAAATATTTAATTAAAAAAAATGTCGCCGTTGCCGGGGATCGAACCCGGGTCACCCGCGTGACAGGCGGGAATACTTACCACTATACTACAACGACTATGTCGTTATTTAAAAGTGAGGCATAATACTACAACAATACTACTCCCAAAACAGTGTAAAGTTCATTCGAACATCACTATTGTATGGTTTTTCTTTGAGAGACTGAGTCTCTTATTGAAACACTCACTATAAATGTCACTATTTGATTGGTTAGACAAAAATTTTAAATTAAATATTAATTATAATCATTAAAATTATAATTTGCTTGAGAGACTCTCACAAGAGCTTTGCAATAATGTGCTCTTAGATACATGTTTCTTTGTTCTTAAACTAAAAACCAATGAATCCTAACAGAACCAAAACCAAATGGTTACGTTGTTTTAGTTTAGGTAAAACCAACAAACCGAAACCAAGATATATATATTCTAGTGAACATTCTTCGACAAGTATTTATATCAGAAGATGTGGCACATATTGATAGTGAACTTTTTGGGATAAAAATTTAAATGTTGAGACGGGAATTAAAATGAGAAACACAAACACAAAAGCGACCTAGTTATTCAGGAAGAAACAAAAGTGCACACAATTAACATGAGCTTGCATTTTTGGGGCAAGTAGTCGTAAGCTTTGCCCTAGATGTTTTATTTGGAAGCAAAAGAAACTTGAACATGAACATATACACACATGTAATGTCCTCATACAAATTGAAATAAAAAATTACACTTGGTAACTATATATATGAGGTCATTTCCCACCTCAAAAGTTTGAGTAGCAATGGCAATGTTGGTTGCTTCCCTCAACAATCTCTTCACAGACTCGAAGCCAGTATTTTTGTGTGCAACAATTACAACAATATGCATTTGTACCTATGAATGGTTCCGCTCCGTTCCTCAAAAAACATTTTAGTAACGCAACAAACGCAGTAAGATTCGCTTTGGAGGATTCCTAGATGCATGTTGACATATTCATAAAGATCATTAGCACATAACAGTTAAACAAGAAGTTCCGCAATTTAATCGACAATTTTGTTAAATTACTACCGTTGAAAACAATCAATATGACAAGCAAAAGAAGAGTTAAACCGATATAGTTGAGGTTTTTTGCCATTTCTTTTGGTTTTGCTTTGCGTTTTCTTAAACTTGTTTTTCGTTTCTTTTCAATACACTTTAACTTTGGTGAGACATACTCATATATGAGGTGATCTATTTATACACAAAATTTTGTAAACTTTGTTATAACTATTTACTTCCTCTTCTCTTTCATGCTTATCAAAGAAAATTTTGTAAATTTTGTAAACAAAATTTTGTAAACTTTGTATACACAATTGCGCATTGCCGTATTTTTTATTAAATTTTTCGGGACTGAAATTTGAATGTAGGTGGGAGTTAAAACGGGGAACACAAACACTTGAGGAGTTTTATTATTTAGAATGAAACAAAAGTGCACACAACAACAAGACATCACACTTGAGGGAAAGCAGTGATAAGCTTTTCCCTTGATGTATTATTTGAAAGCAAAATACCCTTGGACATAAACATATTATACACATGTAATGTAGGCACACTGAATTAAAACAAAAGTAACACTTGGTAACTGTATATTTCAAACCTCATTAGTTTGAGTAGCAGTGGCAGTGTAGGTCACTTCTCTCAACAACCGCTTTACAGACTGGAGGAGCTCCATATGTTGTTTTGCAACAGTTACAACAATCAATATCGGTACCAGTAAACGGCACTGGCCCACACTCCCCGTAGAACATAGGGAACAAGTTAGTGCATTTAGTTCCGCAGTCAACAGCCTTCCTCTTCTGAATACCTAGATACATGTTAACATGTTTATAAAAACCATTGTTGAAAGTAGATTTGAGACATATAAAAGACCAACAACCATCAACAGTGAAGTTTGTTATATCAATACCGGTGGAAGCCGTCAAGAGAACAAGCAAAAGAGTGGTGAAGTTGATCATGCCATTTTTCTTTTCTGTGTTTTATGCTTTGCTTTTTCTTTTACTTTAAACTTTGGTGAGACATATCCATATCTGAAATGATCTATTTATTCTCAAAAACTTTGTTACTTTGTCATAATGGTTTAATTCCTCCTCTTCTCTTTTAGGCTTTACCCAAGTTCATAATGTCGCCACAATTGTTCATTTCCATCTTTTTCATCGCATAATCTTTTTCCATGTGTCTTGTGGTATAATCACATCGTTGACTTAAATACTCAACATAAAGGAAGCTCTTAGGTGTCTTTAACTTTGTAACTCATTATATATNTATATATATATATATATATATATTCTCTTCAATTTTTAATAAATATTCTTTACGTTGTTATCATTGATAGAGTAAACACGAATATTGGCGACTATTTATTCTGATACATGAAAACGATATTGCTTCATTAATCATTAATAACTTTAGGGTTTTAACGACATTGCAACAATCATGGCGACACTAGTTGGTTCTTTTGAGCATCTTCTTATACCTTACTTCTAGGGCTAGACAACTTACCCATGATATTTGTTTCGATCTCTTATTCGTGTTGATTCGATCTGACAAATCCGAATATATGTAATTATTGGTGCAAAGCAAATATTAAATTTTAATATCCATTATAAATTAGGCAAATTACAAATACTAAAATTTTAAGAGTTAAATATCAACTCCGCTCCAAAATATATAAATACATTTATATGATTGATTTATAAATTCCCTAATTAGTATCTCTATATACAAACTTAATAAATTTTATTCATCAAATTACTTAAATTAAGAGAAAAAGCTCAATAAAACTCATGATTATTAGCTTATGATGAAAATTCATGATTATTGTTTATTAGATTTTATGTACAAAAAACAAAAAACCATTCCAAATTTGAATTACCTATAATTTCGAAAATCTATTTTTTTACAGAATCATGAATGGAGAAAATGATTTTTGGGGAACCATAAACCAAAAAGCCAATGCAAAGACTAGAAACAATCAAGCTTATAATTTTTTTAAAAATTATGATATCTTTATATTTCAATTAATATGAATACTTGCATAATAAATTATTTCACATATTTTTTTTGTTTGGAAGTATGCACTCGATGTTTTATAAAAAAAGTTGGATGATGATTATATCAAAAAAGTATTTTTAGCAAAAGAAACTATAATTATTTCGTTTTTTGTATTGAATAAAGTGTATTGGATATCCGCACATATCATAATTATCTACAAACTTTTTGGATATACGTTTTTTTAGATATCCGTAAAAAGCGAAGCAAACCGCAAATACCTAATTGTTATGGTATTTGTTTTCCTTGCCGACCCCTACTTACTTCAACTATGGAGTCTCGATTACTTCACAAGAGATAAATAGTCTTTGCCAACTACATAAGTTTCACTCCATTTTCTGCACGATATCTAATGAAGCAATTGTGGGTCTTTCATATTCATATACATAAACATTTTCATACTTGAATGAATATTTACATTCATGTGTATGAGCCGCCTAGGGTCACCTATTCCACTATACTAAATCATTCCGCTTATGGTAGGCATGCCCGGTCCGGATTTCGTATGGCTACAAGCAAAAAAAAAAATTTTGAACTGGTGCTTATTAAAATTATTCAAATGCGCAAGGGGTA
Organism: Anastatica hierochuntica; assembly: GCA_900406275.1. Taxonomy (NCBI): domain Eukaryota; kingdom Viridiplantae; phylum Streptophyta; class Magnoliopsida; order Brassicales; family Brassicaceae; genus Anastatica; species Anastatica hierochuntica. Next base: position 7,630 of record OVAN01016393.1, read on the forward strand.
GAATCGAACCACCTACCATATGTATGTGGTTAGCCAAAGATAATCAACTAAGCTACAAAAAATTTTGCAAATAAATGGCCAATTTTTAATCTATAATTATAGAGGCCGGAAGCACATGCTTCCATGGTTTCACCTCAGGATCGAGTCTAATGGTAGATGTGCTTTTGCGGTCGAAGGGAGTTCTTTGGATAGACATAATAAAGTTTTGGAATTTTGGTAAAATAATATAGGAGAATGTTTTCTTTGCAATATTATGATATTCTTAAATATTAACATACGCTAATTAGTTCAAAGTTATATATAGCTAAATATAATTAAAGTCGTGATTATAAAATTAAACAAATATTTATATAGAACGTTTTGGAAAAGAAATTTGAATGTCGATAGAAATTAAAATGACAAAGACAAACGAGTTTAGTATTTAGAATAAAATAATTGTGTACACAATATGCATGAGCTTACATTTGGGGGCAAGCAGTTATAAGCGTTGCCCTTGATGTTTTATTTGAAAGAAAAAAAACTTGAACATAAACAAACACACACATGTAATGTCCTCACACATAATGAAAACAAAATTACATTTGGCAATTATATGAAGTCAATTGACTCATATCAAACTTCACGAGTTTGAGTAGCAATGGCAGTGTTTTTCGAATCCCTCGACGACACCTTCACATATTTGACGAGGCCCGTACTTTTTTCTACAACACTTACAACAATCCGCATTGGTACCTATGAATGGTGCTGGCCCACACTCGTCGAAGAACGTTTTAGTAACACACTTTTTAGGGCAACCAATGGGCTTGCTCTTCACAACATCTGGAAGTTCACATATTCATGAGCACAAGATAGTTAGAAAACAACGACAAAGTATAATTAATAGAGAAGTTCGATATATTGATACCGGTCAAAATTGTCAGAAGGACAATCAAAAGAATAGTGAAGGTGATAAAGTTGATGTTCTTTGCCATTTTCTTTTACTTTTTATCTTAAACTTATTTTTCTTTTCAATAATTCTTTAACTTTGGTGATGACATATTCATGTATGAGGATGATCTATTTATACTCAAAATTTTGTAAAACTTTGGGTCTAATTGTTTAATCCCTTCTCTCATCTTTCAAGCTTACCCAAGCTCACAATGTCGCCATAATTGTGCATTGCCGGCTTTGTAGTTACATTTTTATTTTACAACTATATCCTTTTAAATCATGTCACTGACTTAAATAACCTAAAAAAAGGAAGGTCGTTCGTGTCTTTGCATTGTAACTCATTTTATATGTATTCTTTTAATTGTCAATAACAATTGTTTAACCAATTATATATTGTTATTGTCAACGACAGAGTAAGCACAAATCTGATCGACTTTTTAATCGCTAATGAAAGTGATTTGGTTTCAATAATCCATTAACAAACTTTTGGGGTTATGAAACCAAATCATGGCGACACTATCTCATCTTTTTGAACATTGATCTATGCCTTACTTTTATGCACGTCAAAATAAACAAAAGGGAGTAGCTCATCTTACGGGGATTTAATTTCACAGTACGTTAAAACCTTTGGCAATTTTAAGCTCTCAAAAGAGGTACGAATATCATTATTCAATATATTGGTGAGACCCCCGTTTATAGAGATAAGATGATGTTGACTACCTATATCACCAAGATTCACTAATCGGTTCAGTCATTTGTCATGAGAGAACTTCACAGTCAAACGTGTTTGTGTTGGAGTGGTACTAGGATGAGTGACCTTCCAGAAAGTGATTCTCGGAATCGTATGAGTAAAGACAAAGCACGGGGAATTATCGCATAGTAATTGCAAAGACATTAAATTAACTCTTCAAAGCCTCCCGAAGTAATGCTCCTGACTTTCGGACCGGATGGACCTGCGGGCCAAGAGAGAGGCATCATGATGGGAGGGGCGGGCGAGGGTGTTAAAATTGGTTATCAGAGTCAAACCTAGATGAGTGGGGTGTTACAATTAGATATCAGAGCCAAACCTAGATGAGTGTGGAGTCAGGGATTCACACCGTCGGGGGCGACGATCTTAGTGCTTAACGAGGGCACTACGCTATGTAAATATGGTTGAATGTGAGACCCCGATTTATAGAGAGATAACGGTTTTTGAGAGAGGTTAAAATTATTGATTCGACTAACTATGTGACTAAAGTGTACTTATCTTATCAGTCACTTGTCCGAAGAGAACTCTACAGTTAAGAGTGTTTGTCCTGGAGTTTTAGGAACGACAAAAGCATAGGAAATGATCGCATGGTGATTGTAAGAACAATAAATCAACTATTGAAAACCTCCCGAAAGTAGCGTTCTCGATTGTCAGACAGGGTGGGTCCGCATGCTCTGAAGTAGAGGCACCAGAATACACGAGAGGGGCCAGAAAGAGACACCGAGACACACGGAATGGGTGAGGCGAGGGTGTGACAATATTAACCACTAAACCAGCTATATTTATACAAAATGAAAAGGGTATTTTGAAAATAATGACTTTTTGTTCGTACACCATAGTCTTGCATTTTTGTCGTATTTGTCGGTAAAAAAATTTCACTGTTGTTCGTATAATTTAGCAGGAAGAGTTGTTGGTTTCCATCCTTGAAGACGAAAAGAAGGTATAAGTCGACCATGTATATTCAACTCGACCACATATCTCAATATCTACTAACATTATTTATAGAGAAATTCTTAGGATTGAAATTTTAATGTAGGTTTCTAGTTGGGAATTAAAACGATGAACTTAAACTTGAGACGAGTTTTAGTATTCAGAATGAAACAAAAGTACACACAACATGAGTTCACACTTGGGAGAAAGCAGTGATAAGCTTTTCCCTTGATGTTTTATTTGTAAGCAAAATAAACTTGGACATAAACATATTACACACATGTTATGTCCGCACACCGAATGAAAACAAAAGTTACAATTGGTAACTATATATCCATATGAGGTTTTTTTCAAACCTCATTAGTTTGAGTAGCAGTGGCAATGTTTCTCGCTTCC
>OVAN01016394.1:0-10632 GCA_900406275.1 Anastatica hierochuntica
CAAATCTGCGATGTCATGACTAATACAAATCTGCGGATAAAAGAAAAATCTACAGTAGCAGATTTGTTAAGATTTCAAAAATTAAGTGCCAATTTGGAAAAGAAAATCAGATTTTTTCCTAAAAAAGGAAAAAAAAATTTTGGCGCCCAAAAAAGCTAGTGGCAGTTTTGTAAATAAGTTTTTGCTGTCAAATGATAATAAGGGCACTTTGGACATAAAAATTACCAGAATAACTCTAAAATCTTCCACGCTAATGTAGTAATTATTAGTGTTTCCGAGGCTAATACCGTTATCCTTCCTTTTCTAAATTATCTGAAAATTTCAAAGTACCCGAAAAAATTCCAAAATATCTGAAAACTCGAAAATTATTCGAACGGAAAATTGCAAATACCTGAACGGGTATTGTAAGGCTGATGTTCCAGAGTCGAACCCAAACCGAACATGGTCGCTACCCGAACGTCTAATCCTGCTGGAGATATTGCTATTTTGTGATTCAACAATTCTGTAACAACCCGTCCCGCGGGAACGGAATGTGGGGTCCGCGAAATTGTGGGGTTCGCGAAATTGTTTATTATTACTCCCTCTGTATCAAAATATATGATGTTTTAGGCTCCTACACACAGATTAAGAAATCATTTAATTTTTTATTTTTTCTGTACAAAAACATCATTTATTATCTACCTAACCTCAATTCGACCAATAAAAAAATTCTTTGCATAAGATAAATAGTCAAAAACTTAAAAAACTTAATTAATTTCACATTGAAAGTTGAAAACATCATGTAATTTGATACAAATTTTTTTCTTTAAAACATCAACTATTATGATACGGAGGGAGTATTTTGCTAAGGATTTTTGCCTAAGGATCATTGTTGTACATGCTCTAATTCTCTATAGTTTTCATTGTAGAATTTTATTGGTAATGAGTATAGATGAATGTTAAAATATACATATTCATTATAAATTGTATTTTAAAACTTGAAATGTTTTGTAAATTATAAAGAAAATTTGGGTCCTTCAAACTAAATATTTTTATAATATAATTTAATACAAAAGTATCTTTATGGATCATTTAAATATAATTTGAGAAAAAATTTGAAATTATATATGTGGCGTATAGTATGCATCAAATAGAAACCATATCACAATTTTTTAGATAAAAGTTATTACAATGATGACATGGGGCGAACTAAATCCTCAATTAATGTATAGATTTAAGATGATGTTGTGTTTTTAGAGGTGTCAATGGGGACAATCAATCCGCGCGTTGAGTCCAATCCGCTCTGCTATGGGGCGGGTTAGGGCTATATTTTTTAGGTAAAAAAAAAAAGGTTTCACGGGTCAGTCCACTACGGACTACGGGTTAAAATGGTCTTAACCACATAGTCAGCGGGTTTAGACCGCGACACGGTAAAAAATAAAAATAATTTAATCAAGTTAAAACATAATAAAAAAGTTCAATAGTTATATCTTTGTATCTTTATTTAAACTATAGAAACAAACTTTAAAAAGAAACAATGCAGTAAAGCAAAACTTCTCATGAGTGACAGAAATGTTTCATGAATCAAAACATATTCATTATATTCACTATGTACAATTTGTTTTATGATTTTAAGAAGATTATTTTATATGTCGTTTTTAAAATATTATTTCATGCATTGATATTTTTCACTAAGTTATGGTTAATTCACTTGTGACTCTAATTTATCAATCCTCTCTTTTAAAGCTCTAAGGCATGTAAGATGTTTTGTTAGCTTTAAAAGTTTAAAATACCAATTAACTAATATATATTACTCACTCTATCTCAAAATGATAGAGGTTTTAGAAAAAATATTGTTTCAGAAAGATGAATATTTTAGATTTTTATGCATCTTTTAGTGATTAATTATAGTGGATTGTAAATTTTAAAAAATTATGAGTGAAGCTATTGGTTAAAGATTATAGTAAATTGTTTTTTTAAGCAGAAAAAAATGTATCTATTGTTATTGTTAGATTTAATATTTTTTTAATATGTGTGATATGTTCAAAATATCTATTATTTTGAAACGGAGGGAGTATTACAATATAAATAATTATGTATATATCCACGGACACATCGCAAAGTCTGCGGTCATATACGGTGCGGGTTAGGGTTATCATAATTAGGATCGCGAGTTTATGCGGGTTGACCCACCATAACCCGCTAAAAAAGCGGGTCAACAGCGGGGCGGCTAAATGGGGCAGACTAACCCGCATTGACATCTCTACGTGTTTTCGTGGTATACATCATTATTCTCTATAATTTTTATTGGTTGAAAGCGAATTTGATAAAAATATGTTTTAGGTTAAGTCACAACTTTATCTAAGAAATTATTAAAAAGAATATTAAAATATAATTATGATTATAACCAATCAAATTTCATAAAAATGTTATGACATATTTTTTGTTGAAACTCATTATGATGAAGATATGGACAAACTCACTTCACAGTTAATTTTATTATATTTTATTCAACTATTTGACAATAATTATGTTTTATTCAACTATTTGTTATATTATTAGTTCTAGTTTTATAAAATTTTTTATTAAATATGTATATGACAGATCTATCTACTAAATCTTTTTGACAACAACTAATTTTATTCAAAGAATTTAGGTTGCTATGTCAAACTTTTTTTTATAGTTGTAATCAAATTAATTTAAAACCAATCATATCCTTTATATCCCCTATATATTAAATTAATTTAATTACCTTAAATTGTTATGTCATGATTTTTTTGTTAAAAATAATTGCGGTGATGACATGTGATAAACTTATTTTTTAATTAATCAATGTACAGGGGACATTTGTAGCTATGGCTTATGTGCACACATATTGTACCAAGGCATAAAATAAACACAAGGAGGTGCAAAGTACCGTGGCAAACTTAAGTGTTGGACTTAACATGAAACCCAAATGTTAGGGCTTGCGATTATACATATGTTAAAATGGGTATTTGGGTCAGTTCAAGAAAGTTTGTAAACCTTCTTCCAATATTTTCACACACCATCCCTTTACTTCTTACCCGTCCCTCTTATTCACCTCTCTTGTAGATTCATTTATCTATAATCACTATGCATATATTGACAATAGTATCATATAAATATACTTTGATTATTAGATTAAGTCAGTGGTTATCGAATTCGTAGTGTATAAAATGATAAGGTGAATGCCTTTTCTGAGTCCATTACCTGTGAACGTCTTTGACCTCCACACATTGTCGATTAAATGATTTGAATCAAATTTCTTGAGTTTCCATGTAACACTCTCGTCCGTCTCTCTTGTGTGCATATGTTCCCTTTCTAGATTTTATCCCGAAAAGTTTTAAAGAGTTAATTTATTATCCATGCAAATCATCGCACAACAGAGTAGTAAAAAATAATTTGTGTGCTATTGAAAAGGTACTCTTGATGATGGAACTATTTGATTATGGAACTATTTGATTATGTGGCATGGACTTATCATCCACATAAAAAAAAAAATAGCTGGTTAATTCCGACACACTCAAGCCATACCAACTCTTGTTGAGCAATAGAATTGTCGTTCGATGTTCAAAAACAAAGAAAAAATTAACATGTGGATGGTTCCATCTCTAATTAACAAGAAGTGGTGTGATAAGCATGAGTTTGTGTTTACTTGAAATCTAAAAGATTGAATGCTTTACATAAAATCTGATTTAGGAAAGATAGTTATCATGTCACTCTGCCGTAGAGATTAACTTATTCAACAGAGTTGTTGCAACTAACAAAATCATTTAACAAAAGCATCGATAAATACAAAATTTGATTGCATGCAACAATAATTTTATTGGGTTAAAGAATGCTACAACATATAAAAACATCGATCTAATTTTGTGTATATATCACCTAGACATGTATATTAAGAGCTTGATCATCGCGGACTCTAACCGGAGCTCTTAGACATTTAAAAAAAAAAATTTACTAAAGAGCCGGTTGCTAAAAATTTTTACGTAAGGACCGGTTCTTAAACTGGTTCTTGCAAATCTCTGTTTTTTTTTTTGGGTCAGAACAATTTCATTATCGGATCGGTTTCGGATCCGTCTTCTCGGTTTTTTTTGTTTTCCGGTATTTGGATCCGTTACATATTCATTTACGATTTTTGAAGTTTCGGATCCGTTTCAGGTCCGTTTAAAATATCCCGCTCCGAACCCAAAATACCCGAAAATATCTGTTTCGGTTCCGTTTCGGTTCCGTTTCAGATCCGTTTTTTGTGTTTTTCAGTTTTTGGATATGATACGGATTTGTTTACGTTTTTTGGAGTTTCGGATCCGTTTTGGTTCTGTATAAAAATCTCGATCCGAACCCAAAATACCCGAAAATCTACCTAAAAATACTCGAAAATATACGAAAATATCTGAAACTGAAAGAACCGACCCGAAATAGAACGACCGAGAATATTTCGGGTTTGAGTTCCGTTTCGGTATTTAAAATATTTTAATTACAAAAAAAAATTAAATTTTTTTAAAAAAAACCGCTAATGGAGTTCTACCAATAATACCCCACATTTTATTAGAACCTCATTAAAACTTTTAACCTCATTTTATTAATTTAATATTAGGTAAGAACCCATTAGAGATTCTACCATTCCACATTCTCTAATTAGCTAGTGTTAATACGTTATCAAAGCTAACTAAGAAGGTTAAATTGACCAAGAGGATAATTGACTTTATCAATGTTAGGTTTTAAAACAGTTTTTAGTATTTATAATTGTTTTTAGAATACCTAACAACAACTTGGGTCCATAGCTCAGTGGTAGAGCAATTGACTGCAGATCAATAGGTCACCGGTTCGAACCCGGTTGGGCCCTAATTTCCTTTTTTTTATTTAAAATCTAATAAAAATGTAACATTAATCTTCCATTTCATGGCTTGTTATTAACTAATGTTTTAGCTTGAATATGATCAAGCGAGTTCGATTTTTTAAAAAAATAATTGTATTTACATGAGATATTTGACTACAATAGAGAGTAATTTAGATAATTCCTACACTTTAAATTCATTTCTGATAAAATTCAGATTGAATTGTCCAACAAAAGTATATGATTATATCCCAAAAAGAACCAATAAAATGCGATAAATGAAAAAGGTGAGAGTTCTTTAAGTAACTTCTTTAAAAACTGAAGCCACACACTCAAGTCTCAATCTACTCTATGAAAAAATGGTAAAGCCGCTAAACTAACTCACCAGAAACTCAACCTCAGCAACTAAACTAAACTTCTCTTTATCCTCTCTATAAATCAATGCTAACTTCTAGTCATTTGGATATTATCAACTTCCCATCATAAAAGTAAACAAGAAAATATATAAAAATATATATCAACTTTTGTTTTTGTAACAAAAAAGGTATTAATAATAATATAGATATGGCTTTTTGGGGGGCATTGTTATTGGTCAATGCACTTCTTCTCGTTGATGCCTCAAGAAACATTCCATTTGTTTACCAAAATCAATTGCAAACAAAGTGTAAATCCACAAAGTACACTTCACTTTGTGTCCAAAACTTACGAGAGTTTCAACGTGGATCACTTCAAGGTCTCAACTTTGTGTCTTTTCTTGTTAATAAGACTATCTCTGACTCCAGCATGCTAGTTCCTCCTCTCTCCTCTTCCATGGATTCCTTTGAAGTCGTTTCTTTGAAAGATTCAACGTATACTTTGCCTTCATCTTCGGCCTTAGGTACACAACACATTATCTAACCCTAGTTTTACGCAATTATTATCAACATTCTAAGTTTATTTACACTAAATCAAACGTTACAAGGAATCATAACCCTAGCATTGTTATGTATCACCACATGAGTTCAAATTCGCATATTACATATGTTATTAGAAATATAATTACGAGAAAGAACATTATCATATACATGACTATTTATTTCTTTACCATTTGAATCAATTTCATTATTTATAAACTATTCTTAATCTATATAAGAGCTTTTAGACTTATTTTATGATATACAAATATGGACATGGCCGAAAGTGTAATTTACTTGGTTTACTAAAAAAAATTGATAAAAAAGTACTATTATTCATATAGTATTTATATTTTTTGTCTACCAAGTTACCTAATGATTTTGACAAATCATACATACACAAACTCTTTGTACATATTTATCCACAAATGTTAATTTGTATTAAATCCAAAAAAATGATAAGTAAATTATCTTAATTTAAAAGTGAAGAAAATAAAAAAATGTTACAGATTCATGTGAACGGCTCATGAAGATGTCCACGAGACGACTTAAGCAAGCCATGGAAGCTCTTGACGGCTCATCAAGAAAGCGTCACACCAAACATGACGTTCAAACATGGCTCTCCGCCGCCATGACTTTTCAACAATCATGCAAAGACTCTGTCCTTGACTTCTCCGGTGGCCCTTCCTCCTCCTCCTCCTCCTCCTCCGCCGCCGCTATAAGCCACATAATACAGAAAATGGATCACCTCTCTCGACTCGTTAGCAACTCCTTGGCCCTCCTTGACACATTCATGGAGAATCCAAAGGCAAGGCCAAAGTCAAAGTCAACCGTTCTTCCCCGGTGGGTCTCTGCCGGAGAACGTAGACTCCTACTAAGTAGACCACATGTGGTAGTCGCCAAAGACGGATCAGGTGATTACCGGACGGTGATGGAGGCAGTCAAAGCTGCCCAAGGGAATGGCAGGTTCGTAATTTACGTGAAAAGAGGGATTTACAAAGAGAAAGTAAAAATCAAAAAAGATGAGATCACTTTGATCGGAGAAGGCAAAGACCGGACGGTCATTGTCGGCGATGATAGTGTCGCCGGAGGAACTTCTGTGCCGGACACAGCTACAATGAGTCAGTACATACTTTGTTACATTTACGTAAATATTATTACAACTATGCATTATAATTGATTATGTGATTGTTGTGAATAAACAGGAGGTAAACTTACAACAAAGCTAAAAACTTAGAGAAAAAACTAATTAGTTTAGGAGTTTTTTTTATTAGTCCTGTGAATAATTTTTACAAATCCTTAGCCCATGTAGTTTTAATCTCGAAAATCTCGATTTTCAAAACCGACCTAGTTTTGGATTCTACGACCCTACCTAGATTGAAGTCACGAGAAATAGTGATTTTAATTAACCAAAAAGTTGATTATATGATATTTGATGCTCTTTTGCAGCCGTTACTGGTGATGGATTCGTTGGACGAGACATCGGGATTAAGAACACGGCAGGGCCTAGAGGCAAACAAGCCATAGCATTAAGCATTACATCAGACAGATCAGTGTTATATAGATGTAGCATCTCCGGCTATCAAGACACACTCTACGCAGCTGCTCTTAGACAATTCTATAGAGAATGCGATATTTATGGAACAATTGATTTCATCTTTGGCAACGCGGCTGCGGTTTTCCAAAGCTGCAACATATTCTTGCGTCGTCCTGATGATATCAAGGCCTATAACGTTATCCTAGCTAACGGGAGGACGGACCAACGTCAAAACACCGGATTCGCCCTCCATAGTTGTAGGATTCGTACGGATATGGATTTTTCGGCCGTGAAACATAGGTATAAGTCGTACTTAGGACGGCCGTGGAAGAAGTATTCGAGGTCTATAGTGATGGAAACGTATATTGACGACGCGATCGCGGAGGAAGGATGGGCAGGGTGGTTGAACTCGGGAGAGGAAGTACTAAAGACATTGTACTTTGGAGAGTACAAAAACTATGGCCCTAGTGCAAGTGTATCCAAGAGAGTTAAGTGGGAAGGTTTTCACTTGATTGGGTTTGAAGAGGCAAGTTACTTTGGTGTTGGTAAATTTCTTGATGGAGTTTCTTGGTTGCCCTCTACGGGAGTAAGTTTCGATTCAAGGATTTAGTGAATTATATATACTTTTTAAAAAAGAAAGGAGACGACTTGGCAATGGTTTAAGTACGATATTAACAATATGTAAATTCAGTTTCATAAGGTGATAAAAATATTAAATGCAAATTCATGATGTTTGAAATTAATGCAAGGCTCTATAACACGGTCTAAAGAAATTGACCGAGATATATAGGTCACATGTTCCAACTTGTGGTTGAGTCCTATATTGCCTTTTAAAAGTTATCGACAACTGAGCGGCACAAGTAGTACAGTAGTTACCACTTCTCTTGGCCAAGCTCATTTATCTGGTTCGAACCCGGAGTGATGTTCTTTTCAGAGAACTACTAAGTCACTAGGCTCATGACTAAAAAAAAAAAAGTTACCCACAACTTTTTTTCTAATAAAAGTTGTAGTTAGATAATCAAATTACTTTTAAACTTGGAGTTTTTTTAGTAAAAATGTTAAACTTTATTATATGTTTTTGACAGAAAATACAGAGAAAGCTAGTTGTGGACTAATCAAATAAAAATCTAAACAACACCGAAATACAAAACGAAAAACACATTTTTACGTAGAGTTGTTAACTAATTTTCAATTTCACAGATTTAGACGACAATTTTCCTTATTGTTTAAAGAATATGAAAGCGAGAATTTTACTTTAATGTAGTGGACCTTATGGTATAATTATTTTGCTTTTTATATGATTACTAGGTAACTAAAAAATTATCTAGAGACTATATGAGGTCTTAGAAAGATTAACCAAATAGCTCAATAGGTTACCCCTTGGACCCATTTTTTGCTTTCATAAGATTACCAAATATATTTTAAGAGAAATTTATGCATTATTTTCGTTTCACAAAAATGTCATTTTAACTTGTTTTTTTATTTTTCAAAATAGGTATAAATATCTAATTTAATTCAAGTCAATTTTTTATAAAAGAACAAAAAGAACCAAGAATCAATTTATATATGTACCTAGGGGTAAAACTAAATATGTTTTCCAATATGTGTGGAACATTTTATACATGCAACAACCTCCAAAACTATTTGTCAAATCTTATGAGCTTTCCATGACATATGGTGTTGTTTTAAAATGGTTGACGGATGACAAACCAATGAAAATGAAAACTAATGACACATACTTAATGCCCACAACGAGAATTTCCATGTTGACTTATGGTAAGGAACAAACATTTACAGAGACGTTTGAGTTTTTTTTTTGTAATTTATAAGTTTTCATAATGAAGATATGTAGCAAAATTTATATATGTCATTTCATTGTGTTCATTTTTATAGCGTTTCCCTATGATGATCATGTAATTTGCAGACAAAACTCGACCAGCCTCACACATGGTTGTCTTCGAAAGTCATGCTCGTAGCCACGGTGAAAGATAAACGGGCACAAACTTCAAGGTATATAAAGTTAGAAGGAGGATCCTGATTTTTATTCTAGATGAATGGTTAGACGACTGCGAAAAATAGGTTTACGATGAAGCTAAGATCCCGTACATTTTTGCGGGACTTAACTTACAAAACCAAAATGTTTTTTAAAAAGTATAATCGGTAAATAAACCGATTTTGATTGTCTATTGTGTTGGCCTAAGCTTCTTTCTGATTTGGTTCAAGTAACCAAAATCTAGTTTTTAGGATTACAAAAAGTAAAATAAATTAATGGGATGGTTTTACGAAAATGGACTTCCTCTCTGAACAAAAAAAATCAAAAAAAAATTGGGGATGAAAAAGTAACTTTTATGTGTTATAAACTTAAATAATAAAAGTTGATGTTATTTTTTTAATTAATTATTTTTTTTTGACATTTGACCTAATTTTTCTATATTTTTCTACCTAACCATATAGTGAGAAAAAATAATATGAAATGCATCATTGTCTATGACTCTATGATATTCCTATAATACTTCAGATTTCAGAACAGTTTGGTCTTGTTTTCTATATATTTGTGTAGTAGAAACCACCATTCCATAAGGTTTAGTTTGTTATAACTTCTCTTTGATTTATTTTTTTAAAAATTTTTATTACTAAACTGAATATCTAATATATAACATCAAAATCCAATTTCTATTTGTAATCTGAGATATGCTCTTTGTTTTTTTATTCCATAATTTCACTGCAAATTCCCAAAATATTTCTTTTAAACAAGTCAAGCCTTTAGTAAGGTGAATGTTGTTGGTTTTAATCAAATGTTTTCCACACGCCACATGATATGGCAACCTTTGTACACTGTGTTTAATGAATTAATCGAATCTTCTCTGCCAAACTTCATATATACCAAAGTCATATGCCTAGACTCAAACACGACTATCAATATTTGATATACTTTATGTTGTTTTATTTTGCTTTTTTTAAAAAAGTTTTAACATAACTAGGGATTGACCGCGCTACGCGCGGTTTAGTACTTACCAAAAGTTTGTTGATATTTTTTTAACAAAATATTTTTTTGTTTTTAACAAAAAGAAATTTCTTTGAACTGTAGTCATTTTAAATTAAAATAGAGTTATTTTAGTTGGTCTTTATTTTATGGTAACACTACAAATACCCGAGAAAAAAAGATTTTCATGTTAATTATAGGTATTTAGTCATGCATTGTTTAAATTTATTTAATTTTTGTTATTTTATATTTAAAATTTTGAGGTTTTTAAAATATATTTGGATTTTTGAAAATTTTACATAATTTAAACGGGTACCCGAACCCGGACCGAACCCGTAAAGATCCGAACCGAATCCAAACTAAAAACATAAATATCCGAAAG
>OVAN01016397.1:0-10629 GCA_900406275.1 Anastatica hierochuntica
ACTTTGTGAATTGAGCTGAGATGGTTCTTAAATGTTTCCCCTTTAACAATCAGTAATCCTGATAAAATTATTTCCCTGAGAACACCCTATGCCTAGCGTCGTTCTCCAATCGTTTTACAACTCGTGTTTGCTTGCTTTCTTTTGATTTCGAATTTAGTTTCCTCTTTAACAACTTTCTTTTCCGCCTTGGCCCGTATTTGATCTAGTAGTTCTTTGCACACATTGGTCCTTGTGGATTTCGATACCCGAACCACTAAAACGTACTTAACTGTACGCTTGTAGTGATTTCTTGCGTGAAAAAATGAGCCATCAGCATCACAGTTGCGCGGAAACACTAAGGTAAAAACTTCAAAATCTTGTTTTGAAGCACCTATAAGTTTATAAAAATGGTTTATAACAACACCCAAAGTTTAAAGTATGACATAAAGTTATAATCTAAATAGTCACCCAAAACAAAGGTGCATGTAAGTAGCCCAAAAACACTATGCTAAAATTTTCAAAATCTTGTTTTGCAGCACCTATAAGTTCATAAAAAATGGTTTATAACAACACCCAAATTTTGAACTATAACATAAAATTACAAGTTAAAATGTCACCCAGAACAAAGATGCATCAAAGTAGCCCCGAAAATACTATGCTAAAAACTTCAAAATCTTGTATTCCAGCACCTATAAACTCATAAAAATGGTTTTTAACAAAGCCCAAAGTTTGAAATATGACATAAAATTACTATTTAAAAAGTCACCCAGAACAAAGATGAATCAAAGTTGCGCGAAAACACTAAGTTAAAAACTTCAAAATCTTGTTTTGCAGCACCTATAAGCTCATAAAAATGGTTTATAACTAAACCCAAAGTTAGAAATATGACATAAAATTACAAGTTAAAAAGTCACCCAGAACAAAGATGCATCAAAATTGCGCGAAAACACTATGCTAAAAACTTCAAAAACTTTTTTCCAACACCAATAAGCTGATAAAAATGGTTTATAACAAAACTTAAACTATGACATAAAATTAAAAGCTAAAAAGTCATCCAGAACAAAGATGCATTAAAGTAGCCCGAAAACACTATGCTAAAATCTTCAAAATTTTGTTTTAAAGCACCTATAAGCTCATAAAAATGGTTTATAAATAAAACCAAAGTTTTATATATCACATAAAATTACAAGTTAAAAAGTCACCCAGAACAAAGGTGAATCAAAGTTGGGCGAAAAGGCTAAGTTAAAAAGTTCAAAATCTTGTTTTGCATCACCTATGACAGCATAAAACTGGTTTATAACTAAATCCAAAGTTTGAAATATGACATAAAATTACAAGGTAAAAAGTCACCCAGAACAAAAGAGCATCAAAGTAGCCCGAAAAAAATATGCTAAAAACTTCAAAATCTTGTTTTCCGGCACCTATAAGCACATAAAAATGGTTTATAACAAAACCCAATGTTTGAAATATGACATAAAATTACAAGTTACAAAGTCATCCAAAACCAAGATGCATCAAAGTTGCGCGAAAACACTATGCTAAAAACTTCAAAAACTTTTTTCCAACACCTATAAGCTGATAAAAATGGTTTATAACAAAACCTGAACTATGACATAAAATTAAAAGCTAAAAAGTCATCCAGAACAAAGATGCATTAAAGTAGCCCGAAAACACTATGCTAAAATCTTCAAAATTTTGTTTTAAAGGACCTATAAGCTCATAAATATGGTTTATAAATAAAACCAAAGTTTTATATATCACATAAAATTACAAGTTAAAAAGTCACCCAGAACAAAGGTGAATCAAAGTTGGGCGAAAAGGCTAAGTTAAAAAGTTCAAAATCTTGTTTTGCATCACCTATGACAGCATAAAACTGGTTTATAACTAAATCCAAAGTTTGAAATATGACATAAAATTACAAGGTAAAAAGTCACCCAGAACAAAAGAGCATCAAAGTAGCCCGAAAAAAATATGCTAAAAACTTCAAAATCTTGTTTTCCGGCACCTATAAGCACATAAAAATGGTTTATAACAAAACCCAATGTTTGAAATATGACATAAAATTACAAGTTACAAAGTCATCCAAAACCAAGATGCATCAAAGTTGCGCGAAAACACTATGCTAAAAACTTCAAAAACTTTTTTCCAACACCTATAAGCTGATAAAAATGGTTTATAACAAAACCTGAACTATGACATAAAATTAAAAGCTAAAAAGTCATCCAGAACAAAGATGCATTAAAGTAGCCCGAAAACACTATGCTAAAATCTTCAAAATTTTGTTTTAAAGGACCTATAAGCTCATAAATATNAAAGCACCTATAAGCTCATAAAAATGGTTTATAAATAAAACCAAAGTCTGAAATATCACATAAAATTACAAGTTAAAAAGTCACCCAGAACAAAGATGCATCAAAGTTGCGCGAAAACACTAAGGTAAAAACTTCAAAATCTTTTTTTGAAACCCCTACAATTTTATAAAAATAGTTTATAACAACACCCAAAGTTTGAAGTATGACATAAAATTACAAGTTTAATAGTCACCTAGAATAAAGACGGATTAAAGAAGCCTGAAAATACTATGCTAAAATCTTCAAAAAAAACTTTCCAGCACCTATAAGCTCATAAATATGGTTTTTAACAAAACCCAAAGTTTGAAATATTACATAAAATTACAANAACACTATGCTAAAAACTTCAAAATATTGTTTTGCAGCACCTATAAGTTCATAAAAATAGTTTATAACGACACCCAAAGTTTGAACTATGACATAAAATTACAATTTGAAAAGTCACCCAGAACAAAGATGNTGTAAAAAGTCACCTATAACAAAGAAGCATCAAATTTGAGCGAAAACACTATGCTAAAAACTTCAAAATATTGTTTTGCAGCACCTATAAGTTCATAAAAATAGTTTATAACGACACCCAAAGTTTGAACTATGACATAAAATTACAATTTGAAAAGTCACCCAGAACAAAGATGCATCAAAGTAGCCCGAAAACACTATGCTAAAAACTTCAAAATCTTGTTTTCCAGCACCTATAAGCACATAAAAATGGTTTATAACAAAACTCAAAGTTTGAAATATGACATAATATTATAAGTTAAAAAGTCATCCAAAACCATGATGCATCAAAGTTGCGCAAAAAATTACAAGTTAAATATTCACCCAGAACAAAGGTGCATGTAAGTAGCCCAAAAACACTATGCTAAAAACTTCAAAATCTTGTTCTCCACCACCTATAAGTTCATAAAAAAAATTTATAACAAAGTCCAAAGTTTGAAATATGACATAAAATTACAATTTAGAAAGTCACCCAAAACAAAATGAATCAAAGTTAAGAGAAAACAATATGCTAAAAACTTCAAAATCTTGTTTTGCAAAGATGCATCAAAGTACACCAAAAACACTATGCTAAAAACTTCAAAATCTTGTTTTCCAGCACCTATAAGCTCATAAAAATGGTTTTTAACAAAGCCCAAAGTTTGAAATATGACATAAAGTTACAATTTAAAAAGTCACCCAGAACAAAGATGAATCAAAGTTGCACGAAAAGGCTATGTTAAAAACTTCAAAATCTTGTTTTGCATCACCTATAAGCTCATAAAACTGGTTTATAACTAAGCCCAAAGTTTGAAATATGACATAAAATTACAAGTTAAAAAGTCACCCAGAACAAAGATGCATCAAAGTAGCCCGAAAAAAATATGCTAAAAACTTCAAAATCTTGTTTTCCAACACCTATAAGCACATAAAAATGGTTTATAACAAAACCCAATGTTTGAAATATGACATAAAATTACAAGTTAAAAAGTCATCCAAAACCAAGATGCATAAAAGTTTCGCGAAAAGACTATGCTAAAAACATCAAAAACTTTTTTCCAGCACCTATAAGCTGATAAAAATTGTTTATAACAAAACTTGAACTGTGACATAAAATTAAAAGCTAAAATGTAATTCAGAACAAAGATGCATTAAAGTATCCCGATAACACTATGCTAAAAACGTCAAAATCTTATTTTGCAACATCTTTAAACTCATAAAAATGGTTTATAAACAAATCCAAATGTTGAAATATTACCTAAAATTACAAGTTAAAAAGTCATCCAGAACAAAGATGCATTAAAGTAGCCTGAAAACACTATGCTATAAATTTCAAAATCTTTTTTTGGAGCACCTATATGTTAATAAAAATGGTTTATAACAACATCAAATGTTTGAACTATGACATAAAATTACAAGTTAAAAAGTAACCCAGAACAAAGATGCATCAAAGTAGCCCGAAAACACTATGCTAAAAACTTCAAAATCTTGTTTTCTAGCACCTATAAGCTCATAAAAATGGTTTTTAACAAAGCCAACAATTTGAAATATGACATAAAATTATAATCTAAAAAATTACCCAGAACAAAGATGAATCAATGTTGCGCGAAAACACTATGTTAAAAACTTCAAAATCTTGTTTTGCAGCACCTATTAGCTCATAAAAATGGCTTATAACTAAACCAAAATTTTGAAATATGACATAAAATTACAAGTTAAAAAAGTCACCCAGAACAAAGATGCATCAAAGTAGCCCGAAAACAATATTTTAAAAACTTCGTAATCATGTTTTCTAGCACCTATAAGCACATAAAAATGGTTTATAAAAAAACTCAAAGTTTGAAATATGACATAAAATTACAAGTTAAAAAGTCATCCAAAACCAAGTTGCATTAAAGTTGCGCGAAAACACTAAGCTAAAAACATCAAAAACTTTTTCCAGCACCTATAAGCTGATAAAAATGGTTTATAACAAAACTTGAACTGTGACATAAAATTAAAAGCTAAAAAGTCATTCAGAACAAAGATGCATTAAAGTATCCCGATAACACTACCCTAAAAAACTTCAAAATCTTGTTTTGCAGCACCTATAAGCTCATAAAAAATAGTTAATAAATAAAACCAATGTATGAAATACGACATAAAATTACAAGTAAAAAAGTCACCCAGAACAAAGATGCATCAATGTTGCGCGAAAACACTAAGGTAAAAACTTCAAAATCTTGTTTTGAAGCAGCTATAAGTTTATAAAAATTGTTTATAACAAAACCCAAAGTTTGAAGTATGACATAAAATTAAAAATTAAAAAGTCACCCATAACAAAGATGCATCTAAGTAGCTCATAAAAATGCTTTATAACAAAACCCAATGTTTGAAGTATGACAAAAAAAAATTACATGTTAAAAAGTCACACAGAACAAATATGCATCAAAGTAGCCCGAAAACACTATGCTAAAAACTACAAAATCCTGTTTTCCAACGGCCGTAAGCTCATAAAAATGGTTTATAACAAACCCCAAAGTTTGAAATATGACATTAATTTACAATTTGAATAGTCACCTAGAATAAAGATGAATCAAAGTTGCACGAAAACACTATGCTAACAACTTCAAAATTTTGTTATGCAGCACACATAAGCTCATAAAAATGGTTTTCAACAAAGCCCAAAGTTTGAAATATGACATAAAATTACAATTTAAAAAGTCACCCATAACAAAGATGAATCAAAGTTGCGCGAAAACACTGTTAAAAACTTCAAAATCTTGTTTTGCAGCACCTATAAGCTTATAAAAAAAGGTTTAAACCTAAACCCAAAGTTTGAAGTATGACATAAAATAACAAGTTAAAAAGTCAACCAGAACAAAGATGCATCAAAGTAGCCCGAAAACAATATGCTAAAATCTTCAAAATCTTTTTTTCCAGCACCTATAAGCACATAAAAATAGTTTATAACAAAACCCAATGTTTGAAATATGACATAAAATTATAAGTTAAAAAGTCATCCAAAACCAAGATGCATCAAAGTTGCGCGAAAAGACTTTGCTAGAAACTTCAAACACTTTTTTCCAACACCTATAAGCTGATAAAAATGGTTTATAACAAAACTTGAACTGTGACATAAAATTAAAAGCTAAAATGTCATTCAGAACAAAGATGCATTAAAGTATCCCGATAACACTATGCTAAAAACGTCAAAATCTTGTTTTGCAACTTCTATAAACACATAAAAATGGTTTATAAATAAATCCAAATGTTGAAATATTACCTAAAATTACAAGTTAAAAAGTCATCCAGAACAAAGATGCATTAAAGTAGCCTGAAAACACTATGCTATAAATTTCAAAATCTTGTTTTGCAGCACCTATAAGTTTATAAAAATGGTTTATAACAACACCAAATGTTTGAACTATGACATAAAATTACAAGTTAAAAAGTCACCCAGAACAAAGATGCATCAAAGTAGCCCGAAAACTCTATGCTAAAAACTTCAAAATCTTGTTTTCCAGCACCTATAAGCTCATAAAAATGGTTTATAACAAAGCCCTAATTTTGAAATATGACATAAAATTACAATTTAAAAAGTCACACAGAACAAAGATGCATCAAAGTAGCCAAAAAACACTATGCTAAAAACTTCAAAATCTTGTTTTGCAGCACCTATAAGCTCATAAAAATAGTTTATAACTAAACCCAAATTTTGAAATATGACAAAATTACAAGTTAAAAAAGTCACCCAGAACAAAGATGCATCAAAGTAGCCCGAAAACAATATTCTAAAAACTTCATAATCTTGTTTTCTAGCACCTATAAGCACATAAAAATGGTTTGTAAAAAAACTCAAAGTTTGAAATATGACATAAAATTACAAATTAAAAAGTCATACAAAACCAAGTTGCATCAAAGTTGCGCGAAAACACTATGCTAAAAACATCAAAAACTTTTTCCAGCACCTATAAGCTGATAAAAAAGGTTTATAACAAAACTTGAACTGTGACATAAAATTAAAAGCTAAAAAGTCATCCAGAACAAAGATGCATTAAAGTAGCTCGATAACACTACCCTAAAAACTTCAAAATCTTGTTTTGCAGCACCTATAAGCTCATAAAAAATAGTTAATAAATAAAACCAATGTTTGAAATACGACATAAAATTACAAGTAAAAAAGTCACCCAAAACAAAGATGCATCAATGTTGCGCGAAAACACTAAGGTAAAAACTTCAAAATCTTGTTTTGAAGCACCTATAAGTTTATAAAAATTGTTTATAACAACACCCAAAGTTTGAAGTATGACATAAAATTAAAAATTAAATAGTCACCCAAAACAAAGATGCATCTAAGTAGCCCATAAAAATGGTTTATAACAAAACCCAAAGTTTGAAGTATGACAAAAAAAATTACATGTTAAAAAGTCAAACAGAACAAATATGCATCAAAGTAGCCCGAAATCACTATGCTAAAAACTTCAAAATCCTGTTTTCCAGCGCCCGTAAGCTCATAAAAATGGTTTATAACAAAGCTCAAAAGTTTGAAATATGACATTAATTTACAATTTAAATAGTCACCTAGAATAAAGATGAATCAAAGTTGCGCGAAAACACTATGCTAAAAACTTCAAAATTTTGTTATGCAACACCTATAAGCTCATAAAAATGGTTTTTAACAAAGCCCAAAGTTTGAAATATGACATAAAATTACAATTTAAAAAGTCACCCAAAACAAAGATGAATCAAAGTTGTGCGAAAACACTATGTTAAAAACTTCAAAATCTTGTTTTGCAGCACCTATAAGCTCATAAAAATGGTTTATAACTAAACCCAAAGTTTGAAGTATGACATAAAATTACAAGTTAAAAAGTCACCCAGAACAAAGATGCATCAAAATAGGCCGAAAACAATATGCTAAAAACTTCAAAATCTTGTTTTTCAGCACCAATAAGCACATAAAAATGGTTTCTAACAAAATCCAAAGTATGACATTAAATTACAAGTTAAAAAGTTATCCAAAACTAAGATGCATCAAAGTTGCGCTAAAGCACTACGCTAAAAACTTCAAAAACATTTTTCCAGCACCTATAAGCTGATAAAAATGGTTTATAACAAAACTTGAACTTTAACATAAAATTAAAAGCTAAAATGTCATTCTGAACAAAGATGCACTAAAGTAGCCCGATAACACTACCCTAAAAACTTCAAAATCTTGTTTTGCAGCACCTATAAGCTCATAAAAATGGTTTATAAATAAAACCAAAGTTTGAAATATGGTATAAAATTACAACTTAAAAAGACAATCAGAACAAAGATGCATCAAAGTTGCACGAAAACACTAAGATAAAAACTTCAAAATCCTGTTTTGAAGCACCTATAAGTTTATGAAAAATGGTTTATAACAACACTCAAAGTTTGAAGTATGACATAAAATTAAAAATTAAATAGTCACCCAGAAGAAAGATGCATCTAACTAGCCCATAAAAATGGTTTATAGCAAAACCCAGAGTTTGGAGTATGACAAAAAAATTACATGTTAAAAAGTCACACAGAACTAAGATGCATCAAAGTAGCCCGAAAATGCTATGCTAAAAACTTCAAAATCCTGTTTTCCAACACCTGTAAGCTCATAGAAATGGTTTATAACAAAGCCCAAAGTTTGAAATATGACATTAAATTACAATTTAAATAGTCACCCAGAACAAAGATGAACCAAAGTTGCGCGAAAATATAATGCTAAAAACATCAAAATCTTGTTTTGCAGCACCTATAAGCTCATAAAAATGGTTTATAACAAAACCCAAATTTTGAAATTTGACATAAAATTACAAGTTTAAAAGTCACCCAGAACAAAGATGTAACAATGTAGCTCGAAAACACTATGCTACAAACTTTAAAAACCTGTTTTCTAGCGCCTGTAAGCTCATAAAAAGGGTTTATTACAAAGCCCAAAGTTTGAAATGTGACATAAAATTACAATTTAAAAAGTCACCCAGAACAAAGATGAATCAAAATTGCGCGAAAACATAATGCTAAAAACTTCAAAATCTTGTTTTGCAGCACCTATAAGTTCATAAAAAAGTTTTATAACAAAACCCAAAGTTGAAAATATGACATAAAATTACAAGTTAAAAAGTCATCAAAAACTAAGAGGCATCAAAGTTGCACGAAAACATTATGCTAAAAACTTCAAAAACTTTTTTCCAGCACCTATAAGCTCGTAAAAATGGTTTATAACAAAACTTGAACTATGACATAAAATTACAAGTTAAAAAGTCATCCAGAACAAAGATTCATTAAAGTAGCCTGAAAACACTATGCTCAAAACGTCAAAATCTTGTTTTGCACAATCTATAAACTCATAAAATAGGTTTATAAATAAATCCAAAATTTCAAATATTACCGAAAATTACAAGTTAAAAATTCATCCAGAACAAAGATGCATGAAAATAGCCCAAAAACACTATGCTAAAAATTTCAAAATCTTGTTTTGCAGCACCTATAAGTTCATAAAAATGGTTTATAACAACATCCAAAGTTTGAACTATAACATAAAATTACAATTTGAAAAGTCAGCCAAAACAAAGATGCATCAAAGAAGCCCGAAAACACTATGCTAAAAACTTAAAAATCTTGTTTTCCAGCACCTATAAGCACATAAAAATGGTTTATAACAAAACTCAAAGTTTGAAATATGACATAAAATTACATGTTAAAAAGTCATCCAAACCAAAGATGCATCAAAGTTGCAAGAAAACACTATACTAAAAACTTCAAAAAAAAAAAATTTCCAGCACCTATAAGGTGATAAAAATGGTTTATAACATTACTTGAACTGTGACATAAAATTAAAAGCTAAAAAGTCATCATGAACAAAGATGCATTAAAGTAGCCCGAAAACACTATGCTAAAAACTTCAAAATATTTTTTTGCACCACTTATAAGCTCATAAAAATGGTTTATAAATAAAACCAAAGTTTGAAATATGACATAAAATTACAAGTTAAAAAGTCACCCAGAACAAAGAAGTATCAATGTTGCGTTAAAACACTAAGGTAAAAACTTTAAAATCTTGTTTTGAAGCACCTACAAGTTTATAAAAATGGTATAGAACAACACCCAAACATTGAAGTATGACATAAAATTACAAGTTAAATAGTCACCCAGAATAAAGATGCATTAAAGTAGCCTGAAAACACTATGCTAAAAACTTCAAAATTTTGTTTTCCAGCACCTATAAGCTCATAAAAATGGTTTATAACTGATATGATCCTTGATGAGAGGATCTCGTCCCTTGATGCACTTCATGAGTTGTGACGATGATGATGATCAGAAAACTATGGCTTAAACAATGGCTGATTGAATGAATCGAGTGAAACTTCTTGAAGTTGCGGAATCTCTTCAAGACTTTCTGAGTTACACACTAAATAAGAGTGTAAGGATTGATTGTTAGAAACATCTAAGAGTACTGATTTAATCTTGATGAACCTCTTAAGGAGTTAATAGAACCAAAACAGTCTTCTTTCCTTTAAATTCAAAGGAATATCGATTGGTAAAGCCATCATGTATCACTCTTCGATCTGATTGTCATGGCCTTTCAAGCAGAATGTGACCAGCATCCATTGGTAGTACATCACACAAAATCTCATCTTCATACTTTCCAATAGATAATGGCACCATTACTTGGTTCTTTAACTCCATTTCTCCTCGATCATTAAGCCATTGCAGCTTGTAAGTCTTTGGTCGTTTTATTACTTTCAGACCAAGTTTCTCCACCATGGTTTCTCTGGCTACATTGGTACAGCTCCCTCCATCAATGACTAGGCTGCACACTTTA
>OVAN01016398.1:0-10628 GCA_900406275.1 Anastatica hierochuntica
TATTCGTTTTACTCAAGCTTTTTGTTTGATCTTATCTCGCAGCTTAGTTTCATATTTCTTTATTCATTAACTTTCGTATTCACTGCTTGATCTGTCGATCTTTGGCTACAGAAAGTCCGTGAACCACAGAACATTGACAGTGAGAATTTCGGTTCCCACAACTCTCTCTGCTTCTTGTAACTCATTCTCAACTTGTTGCGCCATGAACCAATTGTCAATTTCCTCTTTTATCTTGAGAATTATGTCAGGAGGAATGAACTTTTTTCCTTCGAAAATGAAGCTATTCTGTCTTTTCCAAACATACCATAGAATCCAAGGAAAGCTTCTCCGAATTTCCAACGAGTAACTAACATTTTCCAAAGTAAAGAAGAGTTAATCAAAGTTTTCAAACACAGAATTGGAGTTGAAACCTGATAAGGGAGAAGGAAAGTCTGAAAGAGCCCAAATTTGTTGAGCCACATGACAAGTGAATAAGATGTGATTATTGGATTCATTATCTTGACCACAAATCATGCATCTATCGTCAACAGTCATTCCTCTTACTTTTAATCGGTTTGTTGTCGGGATAGCACCTGATATGGCTTGCCACATGAAAGCTCTAATTTTTGAAGAAGTAGGAACTGACCATGCTTTCGACTTGAGATCATTAAGAGAAGGTCTAGCCTCTGCTTCTGCTATGATTTCAGAATTAGAGATCTTACAAGCGAGAGCATAACCTGATTTAACATCATACCGACCACTCGAAGAAAATCTCCAACTCTAGAAATCCTTATGAACGCATATCGGTTTTCTCTTCAGGATTCGAACAATATCTTCTTCGAAAAAATTGTCCTATAGTTTTTTGATGTCCCAGTCTTGCTTTTCAACATCTATCAACTCCTTCACCTTTAGACAAACGTTAAAAAAGGTGTTTTCTCGCCATGGAGCCCGAATCTCCTCTTGACTGATTTCAATCCAAGGATCAATCCAAGCTCGCAAGGACACTCCATTGCCTACCATCGGTTTTAGTCCTGCTTGGAGAAGGTCTCTACCAAATAAGATGATACGCCATCCAAAGGATGGCCTATGACCTAGTTCCACCCTTAAGAAATCTCCCTGCTCAAAGTAGATACTTTTAAATAGTCTTGCAAAGAGGCTATTCGGCAGTTGAAGCAAACGCCAAGCCTGCTTGGCTAATAGAGCCTGATTAAAGCATTGGAGATCCTTAGAATTAAGGCCACCTAAGTCCTTAGAAAGACACAGCTTCTGCCAATTTAACCAGTGAATCTTTCTCTTACTTTCAACAGAGTTCCACCAAAAATCAGGCATTGCAGAAGAGAGATTAGCACAAATTTTTTTTGGCAATTTAAAGCATGACATGGCAAACATAGGGAGAGCACGAGCTACCGCTTTAAGGAGGGTTTCTTTTCCTCCCAAAGATAATGAGCGAGCATACCAACCTGTGATCTTCGACTTCAGTCCATCTTTTATGTAATTCAAAATCTCAACTTTAGAACCACTAAAACACTCAGGTAAACCTAAATATTTACTGGTTCCTCCCTCTGCGTGAATCTCAAGAGAATCTTGGATACTTTTTTCTGCTCAGGACCTATCTTGGCACCTAAAGTAATCGAAGATTTTGAACAATTGATCACTTGGCCTGTTGAATTTCACTCCTTCCCATCGACCTTGTCTCTCTGCTCTATTATGAAGATGAGTCAAACCTTCCGTGCACAAAGCAAAGAGAAAAGGAGACATTGGATCCCCTTGACGCAAACCTCGTGACGGTTGAATTAGACCAAATGGTTGGCCATTCATTAGAACCGAGTAATGTACCGAGGAGATACACGACATTGTCAATTGGATCCAAAGAGGGTGAAAACCCAATGCCGAAAGAAGTGCTTCGATATTCTTCCATTCACTCTATCGTAAGTTTTTGACATGTCGGTCTTGATGGCCATGTATTCTTGAGAAATATTGGAATGAGTTCTCAAAGCATGTACTACCTCATGCGCAACCAGAATATTATCGGATATTAACATTTCTGCAACAAAGGCAGTTTGGTTTTCCGATACAATTTGAGGTAAGAACGGCTGAAAACGTTTAACCGTAATTTTAGAGACCGCTTTATAGAGAACCGAGCATAAGCTTCTCGGCCTTAAATCCGTCATCAAACAAGGGTGAACTATTTTAGGTAAGAGGCTTAAAAAAAGTGTAGTTATATTCCTTGTTTAAGCTTCTGGTGGAGAAGAAATTTTAAATTTCTCTCGTGACTTGAGTACCTATGATTTGCCAATAATGTTGAAAGAACAACCTTATAAAGAAGATGGCTTGTCTCACTTCCTCATTGGATACCGGAGCAATAAGTTTGGCATTCATTCTTTGAGTCACTTTCGGAATGTAACCTCTGAATATATCTTGAAAGCTTGATGGATTAGAAGATGAATAGAGGGACGAGAAATAGGCTACAGCCACCTCTCCCGTGGAGGCTTTCGATCTTTGTTCATTCTCGTTTATGACGATTAGTTTTTCAATAAACCTTATAGATCGATTTGCCTTGACACTTGCGTGGAAGAACTTCGTATTTTTGTCTCCCTCTGAGCCATTTTTCTCTACTTTTTTATTTCCAAAATGTTTCATCATCTCTATACACTAGCACCAATTCTCTTTTCAGATTGTAAATTTGCATACCATATGGGTTCATCGATGACTGATCTTGCTCTAAGGCTCTTTCAATCTGAAACTTCTTTTCCTGAGCAGTGAGAGAATTTGTCTTTTTCCAATTACTTAAGGCCTTGCGGCATGCTTTCAAGCGATTTGAAACTGTATTTGAGACATTCAGAGAGTTCCATGCTCTTCTAACCTCGTCTTTGGACATGTGGTTTGTGGAGGAAACGTCTATCAAAGGAGAAGTGACCACGATAAGCTTCTTGAGAAGCTGCCAATTTGACAAGAACGGGTCGATGGTCAGAACCTCTGTAATCAAGGAAAGCTTGACTAGATTCAGGTATTATATCGAACCAAGCTTGATTTCCAAAGCATCTATCAAGTCTGCTTTGAATCCAAAGATTATTGCGTCTTCAACACCACGCAAACTTATTGCCACTACTGTTTAACTCCATCATGTCACAAGCTTCCAACATATTTAGAAAAGGTTTGAAAGAATTATCACTTCTTCTTGGACCACCTAATTTCTCACCATTATGCATAATCTCGTTGAAATCTCCCAACATACACCAACTTGACGTTCTTGAAAGACCAATTCCAATCAGTTTTTCCCATACTTCCTGTCTTTTACTACTATTGGGATTTCCATACACATAAGAAGCAAAAACATTTTGATTTCCGATAATAACCGACATATCTACAAGGTTCTTATCATGATACAAGATCTCCATATCTACCCCTTTCTTCCAAAAGACAGCTAGCCCACCACAAGTGCCTATAGGGTTAACAATAAATACCCTTTCATAGCCTAACCATTCCTGGAGAACTACCAAAAAAATCTCTACACCACATTGTTTCCATTAAAAAAATTAACTCAGGAAATTGAGTCTTCCTCAACTCCTTGAGACGAGGAATCACCAAGTCTTGAGGCCGCCCCAATCCTTGGCAATTCCAACTCAGGAGGCTCATTTCTTCTTCGACGATCCCTCATTCGGGACCACTGCAACAGGGTTAGACTTGACAGCTTTTCTTCCCCCTTTAGCTACATTAGCAGACTTTCTTTTTTTCCCATCAGTCAATGTAGCACCTATCTGCATCACAACAGAATCTTGGAGAGCTGGTTGACCCATCAATCTTGGTTTTCTCTTACTCCTGAAGGGCCTTCTCCTTGAAGATGAAGCCTTTCCATTAGTCTCGGACTGTCCAAACTTAAAAAAGTGAGGAACATATGCCGTTGGACACTCAGTAGATTCAAGTTCACTTCCTTTGTTTACAGAGCTACTTTCCTCTTGTGAATCCTCATCTTGTAGTAACAACAAAGGTCGATTCCCAGCCCGAATAGCCGAGGCCATAAGCTTTGGTTCTTTATTTCCTTACTTAGGAATTCCTTTCAGAATGTTATTCTAATCATAATCATACTTGAGAATTGGCTCCAACCTGAGAATTGATTTTTGAGCAAGAGGATCATTCTCCAGACTCTTGAGAGAACTTCTTACCCTTTCTTCTCTTACATGTTTATCTTCATTAGTAGTCACTATTAGATAACGTCTCATTTCCTCTAACACAGCTTCAGCGATTCTCGGTCTCCCTAGATGTGGATCAAAACCAACCTGCGATTCCTTAACCACACCAAAGAGAGGATCTGAATGAGACAAGACTTGTGCTTGATTTTTCCTTTGCTTCGCCGCTTCAAATTGCTCTGGATTTTACTGAGCTAATCTTTTTGCTTTTAAGAACGGACAATTGGAATTATCATGAGTCAACCTCTGGCAAGCATAACACCGTTTCTAGATCTTCTCGTAATTGAAATAGACTGTTGCCAAGCCTCCATTACGAGATTGAACCACTCTGGATTTCTTTAGAGGCTTTGATACATCAAATTTTACTTTAGCTCTTACACAGTCTTGAGTCTGAACTTTATCCGAATCGAAAGGCACTTCAATGACAGTACCTATTTGTTCCCCCCAAAGAAGTTATGGCTAGAATAGTGTAGTGATTAACCGGTAGATTGCGGATCTGAACCCATAGAGGAATATGTTGCTTGTAAGCACAAGAGTCCATTCCTTGTAAGTACGAACCCCTTTTTCTAAGATTTCCCCAAGATCGTGCTCAGATTTGAAGATGAATTGAAATCTCTCTTTGGAAAGAGCAACACTACGCACCCGGTCATATTTTTACCACTTACGAGGCATATCCAAAATAAGACTCGACATCTTGATGGCTTGTGGATTCAGAACTCTTCTTATCAAACTGAGAGCATTTCGTTGAGTAGACAAGAACTCTGGTGAATATGGCATGACAAATGGCTCTTCTTCCTCCTCAATAGAGAAAGCTAGCATCGCCTTATCCATATCAGACATCATCTTTAGTTCTCAAAACAGCAATCAAATGGAGAAAAGAAAAGAGGAGTCTTGAAAAGACAAGAACTATGTAAAACAATCTGCAAAGTTATAAGATATTTTGAGTGAATAGTGAAAAAAGGACAAATAAAGAGGATAAGATCTTTTTAAGAGAAAATGTTTTTCTAGCCAAAGCTCCAATTCTTTAAAAGGAAACTCTTTAATAGAAAGGGAGAGTACTAAACCCAAAGAAGAGAAATTACGATAAAGTAGAGTTCATACTAAAAAGAATGTAAGAAAAATTTTTCTGATTTTTAAAAGAACTTAGTCTACTTAGACAACATAATCTTTATTACACAACTTTATAAAAATAAAACTTTCATTTTAAAACGTATAGGTGTTTTTGAAATTTGGAACTAGAAGAAAAAAGTAAGAATATGGACTACGGTCATCTTCGACCAAAAAAAAAATGGACTACGGTCATCAAAATAATATAAATAAAATAGGATCCACTAGCTCTATTATTTTATGAATTATCAATAGAATTTTTCCGGAACTGGCGTCATCATGCCAAAGCATATGCCGTTCGCGTTTGCTAACGTCACTTCCGTCATCACTTGTGACGGCTTTTTCTATAATATAAATTTTTGACTTTTGATAATTCTTGTGAGTCACAAGTTCTGACGCCATTACTATATTATTAAAAAACCATCTTACAATTAGCCCTTTCTTATAACTAAAACACACTCTACAACCTATTAAACCGCATAGAATAAATAACTAAACCTAAAACATGTTTAAACTATGGCACAATGGACATTTACAATTCTTTATCAAAAAATAATTAGAGCTATAGCATATTCTTTTTTTCTTTTTATTAGTTAAATAATAAATATTACATCTACAATACACTTATACACACTACCTAAAACTTAAAAAATGCTTTCGCATCATGCATGTATTTTCTATCTTTTCTTTTTCATCTTTTACAATCTTCCATGATTAAAAAAAACTTAAAATTATAAACTAAAATTCAAATTGTCCAAATATAATTTTAATCAATATTTCGTTTTGTGAAACAAAAGATAACTAAGATTAATCACGAATTTTGGGTTTAGAATACTTTTGTTAAAAGTAAGAGGAAATGATTTTATTTTTTGTAGATTCTCGCCCTCCAAATTAGTCAGTCCAATTTGAAGGGAAACTTTTGATTATTATGTGATTGGAAAAATAAATAAGAGGGAGATATAAAAACTATATAATAAAAAGAAGGAGATGGCGTCGTCACACACGGAATCGTTGGCGTCATCATCATTACACGGATTTTGCAAGTCTTTGTTTTCTGTTCGTCAACTTTCATTTTGAGTCTTTCTTTATGCTTTCTTTCTTTCTCCGACCATCTTTCTTTGAATCTTATGCTTATTTAACAAATCTCTTCTAACCTGTCTATTTCTTACATCCTCTTTCTTCTCTAAACTCATTCTTCATCAATTCCAATTTGGTCTTTTCATCCCCTCTCTCTCTCTCGTTGATCCAATCTTCAAACTTATTAGTTTTAAGCTTGTTTAGATCTCAATTCTTGATTTTGATTCCTACCCTTTTGTTCTTCAACCTCCATCTCTTGTTTGTTTTCAGATTCTTCGTCCAAAGTTTGCCCATTTCCCTTGACTTTCTTCTTAGCTACATTGATTCAGAGGTTGTAGAGTAAAAGTTTCTGTTGGAAAAATTGTATCTTTTCTTCAATTTTGTAATCTTGACCTCCATGGGTTCTGCTTGTGAATGATTTCTGAAAGAAAAGAAGAAGACAAATGGCTACTTTAACTGAGCCATCATCATCTTTAAGTTTCACATCTTCTCATTTCTCTAATATCTCTATTGACTCTAATCACTTCTCACCAAGCTCAGCTTCTAATCTCGAAGTTGTTAGTCTAAGCAAACTCAGCTCCAATTTGGAGCAGCTTCTCAGTAGTAATCAAGATTGTGATTACACCGATGCAGAGATCATTGTCGATGGTGTTCCCGTTGGTGTCCATAGATGCATTTTAGCTGCAAGAAGCAAGTTTTTCCAGGAAGTGTTCAAGAAAGAGAAGAATGGCTCGAAAACAGAGAAACCAAAGTACCAATTGAAAGAGTTGTTACCTTATGGAGCTGTTAGCTATGAAGCTTTTTTGTATTTGTTGGGTTATATCTACACGGGGAGATTAAAGCCTTTTCCTTTAGAGGTTTCCACTTGTGTTGATTCAGTTTGTGCTCATGATTCTTGTCGACCTGCCATTGATTTCGTTGTTGAATTGATGTATGCTTCATCTGTTCTCCAAGTTCCAGAACTAGTTTCATCTTTCCAGGTCTGCAAAACAACCTTTTCTCTTTGTTTCTCGATTCGTTGACCTCAATGAGAGAGCTAAAAGGTTTGTGCTTTATGGTTTGTGTGTTTGCAGAGGCGGCTTTGCAACTTTGTGGAGAAGTCTCTTGTTGAGAATGTTATTCCCATTCTTTTGGTTGCTTTCGATTGTAAGTTGACTCAGCTGCTTTCTCAGTGTATTGAGAGAGTGGCCAGGTCAGATCTCTACAGGTTATGCATCGAGAAAGAGGTTCCTTTTGAGGTAGCAGAGAAAATCAAACAGCTACGACTCAAGTCTCCACGAGACGAGGAGAATAGTCCCAAAGTTTCAGATAAAATGGTCGAGAGAATCGGGAAAATTCTCAAGGCATTGGATTCAGATGATGTTGAGCTGGTGAAGCTTCTTTTGACTGAGTCAGATATCACCTTAGATCAAGCCAATGGACTGCATTATTCTGTAATGTATAGTGATCCGAAAGTTGTTGCTCAGGTTCTTGCCCTCAAAATGGGTGATGTGAATTTCAGGAATTCCCGGGGTTACACGGTTCTTCATTTTGCTGCAATGCGTAAAGAGCCATCAATCATCATTTCGCTTCTAAAAGAAGGCGCCAATGCGTCGGATTTCACGCTTGATGGACTCAGTGCGGTAAATATATGTAGGAGGTTGACCACTCCAAAGGATTACCATACAAAAACAGCGAATGGGCGTGAATCTAGTAAAGCCCGGTTATGCATCGATATCTTGGAAAGAGAAATCAGGAAGAACCCCATGGTTGGGGATACACCAATGTGTTCCCTCTCTATGCCTGAAGATCTCCAAATGAGATTGTTGTACCTAGAAAAAAGAGGTAATTACGCGATAATTAGAAAATTCTTCTGTATGTTTACGACATTTTTATTGAAGCATCAACCTTTCTTCTGCAGTGAGGCTTGCTCAGTTGTTCTTTCCAACAGAAGCTAAAGTAGCTATGGACATTGCTAATGTAGAAGATACAAGCGAGTTCACAGGTTTGCCACCGCTTTCGAATGGGTTAACTAGAAACTTGAGTCAGGTTGATTTAAACGAAACTCCTCATATGCAAACCAAAAGACTTCTTACTCGGATGGAAGCTCTGATGAAAACAGGTAAAAAACACATTGCTCTCTTTGAGAGATTCATCTTCTTGTTCTATTCATTCTTTTAGTATGATCTTCTGTTCATTTTCTATTCACTGACTTCATGAGACGTTTCACAATGCAGTTGAGACCGGTCGAAGGTATTTCCCATATGGCTCGGAGGTCCTGGACAAGTACATGGAGGAGTACACAGATGAAGACATTCTCGACAATTTACATGTTGAGAAAGGAACTCCAGAGGAGAGAAGATTAAAGAGAAGAAGATATAGGGAGCTTAAGGATGATGTCCAAAAGGCGTATATCAAAGACAAAGAGTCTAATAAGATTGCACGGTGTTCGCTTTCTGCTTCATCCTCTCCTTCATCATCTTCTTCTTCTTCTTTAAGAGAAGGCCTGAGGAACACAACATGAAACTGTACCACAAGTTAAATGTAGCAAGATATCTCTGTAACATTCTAACAATATGTAACATTTTGTTTTAATACAAAAATCTAATCCTTTTTAGTGTGCATCTCTTCAGGATCTACACGAGATTCGCAGATACTTGAAATCAAAACAGATAAGACATTCCACAAACACAAATCAGAAAATGAGAAATCGCATCTTTTGTTATCTTTACAACAAATGTTGCAGGAGATAAGACTAATGGTCGCCCAGAGTAAAAGACAAAACCCATGGTTCCAAACACCTGTAATAATGCATTCTGGACAAGAAATCTCACAGTTTATGTCCCACTAAA
Organism: Anastatica hierochuntica; assembly: GCA_900406275.1. Taxonomy (NCBI): domain Eukaryota; kingdom Viridiplantae; phylum Streptophyta; class Magnoliopsida; order Brassicales; family Brassicaceae; genus Anastatica; species Anastatica hierochuntica. The sequence goes on from OVAN01016398.1 coordinate 9,182, forward strand.
TAAATGTTACCTGATCTCTTTAGTCCTAATCAATACTTTGTCTCTTTCTCAACAAAGAGAGCAGTTCAAGTTGCATCGTAGTATCTCAAAGTCTGTCCGGTGTCCCTTTCCTCATCTGGGAAGCAATAGAAGAGATGGTACCGACCAATAACAATTTGCTAGCTTTTTAGTCCAGTCTAAAAGTCACCTCATTGAGTTCAGAAGTGTATCAACACTTAGCTATACTCGCGGACAATCTCTGTTCTTTTCACTTTCCCCAAGTCCTTCATAGTTCCATTTGTTGGCATTCATATCACTATACTGATGAACAGGCGTTGCAATCACACCAAAGGGCAAAAATACATCAGAATGCATCAAGATATAATCTCTAGCCTTCTCCATCGCAGTGAATCACTCAAACACACCATGTCCTGTGGAAGAAACGACGAAACCTCGGATGGACATCAAAGCTAAACTATCCAAAAACAATTCAAGCTCTGCTATGGGATTATACCCTTGAAACTTAGCTAACGACCGTGGAAAATCCTCTCTTTGAGTATCAACTTCGGACAACAAAGCCGAAGTAAAACAAGGGAAGTTTTTACTTATATGCTCTGCATCACCAAAGCTAAGAGTTTTAGTATAATGCAAGAAATCAAAGAGAGCCTTTTTGAGCTTCATTCTTCATAGCTCGCGAAACCAGATCCACGAAAAACCCGGTTAGGTGAGTGAGATCAATACCGTGAAGAAGATATACCCTCACAGACGAATGTACCACTCTGAAACATCTCCACTTTATGTAAAAAAAAATGAGAAAGCGTGGACCTTGAAACCGATGAGCAATGTAGGAGAAAGCAACGCAGCTATTGAATCGAACAACCCTTTCTAATTTTTTTCCAGAAATGTGAGAAACATCATTGCAACCCTAAAACTAAGGCAAAGAGAAGAATCAAACACCAAACTAAAAACGTAGAGCAGCTGAAGATTCATCAAGATAATTTTCTTTCTTAATCACTCAGAAATCACGGAGTACCACACTACTGAATTCTCTCCATCTTCACATGTTTCTTAAGGTTTCATCGCTCAAAATTCTCTTAACTTTAAGCTAAAACCTCTTCTTTTCAGGCGACCCTCGGGATTTAAATTACCAGGAGACCCCTGAACTCTTCTTTTTCTTACTAATATGACCACATATTTACCAAAATAAAACTACAGTTTTAGGCCTGGGCATTTTACCCGAAATTTCGGGTACCCGAACCGAACCGAACCGAAGTTTGGGTATCGGATCGGTTTCGGTTCCCAACAAATACCCAATCGGTTCTATATAATTTATGCTTCGGGTATCGGTTCGGTTCGGGTATTATCCGATACCCGAACGAGTACTCACAATACCCGAAAAAAATTAGTTATATTATAAATATATAGTATATATTATATACATTTATATGTTTACATTATACATTACATA
>OVAN01016400.1:200-10628 GCA_900406275.1 Anastatica hierochuntica
GTTCTGGTTCAAAATAAGTGGTTTTGGTTGTGACGAGACAGGGATCGATCGATCCTTGTCTCAAGATCGATCGATCTCTGTCCTACTGCCAGGATACTCATTTCTGCGTATTCGTCTCCTCGTTGTCAGCATGACAGNCAGGTGTTCAGTAAAATGGCCATAACTTTTGATCGGACTGTTGGATTTCCTTCAAACCACCTCCAAATTAAAGCTAACTCACGTGGCTATCTAGTTTAAAAAATTCAGCTCGATCCAACGGTGGAAAGTAAGTCAAATAGGGTCAAACTTCAGATGCTTCAGCAGGATTCTGCATTCCAAATATCTGTTTTTGGCCCAATTTGTTACGTTTCTCTCCAAAGCAACCTACAACCTGTAAAAGCACTAAAGAACACCAAAACACTCCAAAAAGAACCAAATACATATTAAAACACCATTTTCCTCGAATAAAACAATAGTAAAAATCCATAAAATACGAATACATCAGTGATCGACCGTCCAACTTCATTCCATGCTATCCTGGGAATACCGTGGATCCATAGAATGAAAGCATTCATCTCTACCTATCAACAACGCATAAAATTCTCGACACCTGACGAAGTAGCTACAATCCAGGGAAGCCAAAGGGTATCCATAATTTGCTATCTGTGAGGCTTCCAAATTATTAGGAAATCCTCTCAATAGCAACTACAAATCTGTGAGCAGAAAGCAATGCAGCAAAGCATTCAAGGTCCCCCACAGAACCTCACTGAACAAGTCTGCATTGATGATTCTTATCCCGAAAGATTTGTTAGCATTGGGTCAGAGTTATCCTCCGAAATCAAAAGTAAACTTATACGATTCCTTAAAGAAAACCTCTGCATGGTCCACCATCGACATGAAAGGTATCGACCCAAGCGTAACTACACACAAGCTTAATGTAGACCCAACATTTAAGATTGTAAAACAAAAACGGCGAAAGCTTGGCCACAAAAAGGCTTAAGCCGTAAATGACGACGCCGACCGATTAATGAATGCTGACGCAATTCAAGAAGTTCACTACCCCGCCTGGTTAGCCAACCTGGTAGTCGTCAAAAAGAAAAATGGGAAGTGGAGGACATGTGTCGTTTTCACTGATCTAAACAAAGCATGTCCCAAAGACAGCTTCCCATTACCTCACATTGATCGTTTAGTTGAGGCAACTGCATGCCATCCTTCATGGATGCGTTCTCAGGTTACAATCAAATAATGATAGATCCGAGGATCAAGAAAAAACTGCCTTTATAACAGAACGTGGCACCTATTGTTATAAAGTCATGTCTTTCGGCCTGAAAAATGTTGAAGCTACCTACCAGAGGCTCGTCAACAAAATATTTGCCCGAGAGCTCGGAAAAATGATGGAGGTTTAGATTGATGACATGTTGGTCAAATCCTCAAATGGAGAAGATCATGTCAAGCATCTCAAAAATTGCTTCGATATCCTCAACAAATATGATATGAAGCTTAGCCTAGCTAAGTGTACCTTCGGGGTACCATAAGGGGAATTTCAAGTTTACCTCGTAACTGAACGAGGTATCGAGGCTAACCCAAAACAGGTAGCTACTTTCCTGGAAATGCTATCACCTAGGACAACCAGGGAAGTATAGAGATTGACTGGACGAATCACAACCTTAAATCGATTCATTTCCCGGTCTACTAACAAATGCCTCCCGTTTTACAAACTTTTGTGAAATAACAAGAAGTTCCTTTGGGACGAAAAGTGTGAGGAGGCTTTCAAAGAGCTTAAGTCCTACCTCTCTAAACCTCCAATACTTTCCTAACCATTAGAAGGGGAGACTTTGTACCTATACATTATTGTATCTCTAGCCGCAGTTAGCAGCGTACTAATACGAGAAGAGCAAAACGAGAAAAGACATGTCTATTAAACGAGCAAAAGCTTAATAGACACAGAAACCCGGTACCCCGCTATGGAAAAACTAGCTCTGGCAGTCGTCACAACAACTAGAAAACTCCGACCCTACTTTCAATCGCATTCGATCGTCGTAATGACTTCTCAACCATTACGCACAATATTACATAGTCCCAGCCAATCTGGGCTCCTCGCTAAATGGGCCATCGAGCTCAGTGAGTATGATATAGAGTACAGACCTCAAACCGCTGCTAAGGCTCAGGTTCTCGCTGACTTTATCATTGAGCTAGCTAACGAACACCTAAATGCAGGCTCGACAACTCTGAAATCGACTCTCCACGTGGTTGGAGCATCCTCGAAACAAGGTTCCGGAATCACCTTAAGATTGACCTCCTCAGGTGGGGAGATAATCGAATAATCTTACATATTATTCGCAACGAAGCTGAGTACGAAGCACTAATCGCAAGCCTGAAATTAGCATTAGGACTTAGGATAAAAGAGTTGAACGCTTACAGTGATTCCTAGCTAGTGGCCAGCCAATTTCATGGAGAATACGAAACAACGTACGAAATAATGGGGGCATACCTTGAGGTCGTGCAAAACCTCACCAAACATTTTGAAAAGTTCGAGCTAACAAGAATTCCTCGCGGAGAAAACTCCTACGCCGACGCTCTAGCAGAATTAGCCTCCACTTCTGACCCCCTTGTCAAACAAATCATATTAGTGGAGGGTATAGACAAGCCAAGTATTGATATTTCCACTAAGGCCTCTATCATAAAAAATTTAGAAGAACCAAAAGACGACGGTCAAACCCAGGTAGTGGCTGCCACAACTGTCCAGGATAAGCCTCTTACCTTGGTTCTAACTACCTTTTGGTTCCCAAAGACCAGAACCCGCAACTTCAAAAGGCATACCTTAGTGCCTCAGAATACCTTTAGGGACATATGTACGATAAGTATCCCCGAGAACCGAAGTTACCCGAAGCATCTTTCTCGAGACACCTCTAGGGGCACGATCTAGACTCTGGGCTTAAGCGTGAGCACAGAAGGTATCACTGAGAACATAGATTCCTCGAAACATGGTTCTCAGAATACCTCCAGGGACACGATCCAGACTCACAATGACCCACCGATATCTCTCCACGATAAGATCATTGGACGAGAAAATTGGAGAATTCCAATTACGCAATACATTCGGTAGGGTATAACCCCCCCCCCCTCTCCCCACAAGTGGGAGGCTCAAANTCAAAGCTTTAAGTGCAAGGTATTTCATAATCGACTCCATCATTTACAAACGAAGCAAAGCAGGCTCATACCTAAGGTTAGTTCATGGCCTTGATGCTCTTAAACTTATGACAGAGGTACACGAAGGCTCCTGCGGGAACCACTCTGGCGGCCAAGCTTTGGCCATGCGAATCAAAAGACGAGGCTACTTTTGGCCAATTATAGTCGCAGACTGCAAAACAAATTCCTCCCAATGCGATATGTGTCAAAGACACGCCCCGATAATTCATCAGCCAACTAAAAAATTATCTTCGATATTGGCACCTTATCCATTTATGTGAGGGTCCATGGATGTTGTTGGACCACTGGTACCCTCAGGAAAAGGGCAGCAAAAGATACGCTTACGACTAGCCCTAACCGATTATTTCACCAAATGGATAGAGGTCGAAGCTCTCCAGCAAGTAACCAAATTCGAGGTTTAGAAATTCGTATGGCGAGATATCATATGTCGACATGGGGTCCCTTACGAAATCGTAACTGATAACATATCACAGTTTATATCTGATTACTTCACATCGTTCTAGGGAAAACGGAACATACGCCTCACCACGTCCACACCTCGAATACCCTTAGGCAAATGGCCAGGCAGAGGCTGCTAATACATAAATTTTAGCAAACCTCAAGAGACGCCTAGGTACCAACAAAAAGTCTTGGTCCGATAAGCTACCTGAGGATTTTTTGGGCATGTCATACCACCCCAAGAAGAGCTAAAGAGGAAACCCCTTTCTCTTTAGCTTACGGGATGGAGGCAGTAGCCCTAGCAGAAACCTCAGTTGGGAGCCTCAAACTAAGCCTCTGCACCTCTGCACCTCGAACCCCAAAACCAAAAATCAATTGTTAATGGATAACCTTGACCTGATTGAGGAATGACGAGACCAAGCATTGTTTCGCATTCAAAATTATCAACAAGCAATGGCCCAACACTACAATTCCAAGGTGAGAATACGAAGATTTGTAGTTGGTCACCTTGTGCGAAAAGTGTTTGACAATACCAAAGAGCGAGGGGCCGAGAAGCTAGGAACCAATTGGGAAGGTCCTTATCGGATCATCCACATAGTACGACCTGACGTCTACAAGCTCGTGAAGGTACGAACCGGAGTACCTGAAATCCGATCATGGGACGCTATGAACCTCAAGAAATAATACCACTAGGTACTTTCTTCAATCGAACTACGTTAGGCTTGATCCCTTGATAAGCTACATAGACAGCTCCGCATAATGAGTGCAACCCCAATCCTTTAAAGATATCATCATACGCTAATCAAAGGGTGCATGTGCTCTAATAAAAGCTTAGAGGCCCAAGTTCTTTTCACCTCAACGTGAAGTCAAGAAGCAAAGACTCCCAAGCATCTATTAGACTTCGCATGTAACTGCTACTGTTTACCCATATTCTATGCATGGAAAACCTGAATATCTAAAAGTCTTAAAATTCTTATATAAGTTTCAGGTTCCCAGAAACCTGAATATCTAAAGGTCTTAAAATCCTTATATAAATCCCAGGTTCCCAGAAACCTGATCATCTAAAGGTCTTGAAATCCTTATACAAACTCCAGGTTCGCAGGAATCTGTACACCAAAAGGTCTTAAAATCCTTGTATACATTTTAGGTTACCAGAAACCTAATTATCAACAACTCTAAAATCATTCTCGGATCAACCGGAACACGATTCACAAAAGATCCTGGAAGCCTGAACTTTACGAGACCCGAAAAGCCGACTTCTAGTCCAGGTTCCTAGAAATCTAAGTGGTCAAGGTCTTCTGAAACCTAATTCACAGCAAATCTTAAGACTCTTCGCCGATATCAAATTAACAGAAAACCTCGCACTCAGAGGTCTCGAAAGCTGATGAGACTCGATCACAGGCTCCAGAAAGCCTGAAGGATTCATTACAAGGACTACACAAAGTCCCGGTGCATGAACTAGAAAGCCAAAAGGTTATCTAGGATGATGATAAGTCCAATAGACATGAGGACTATAAGGCTCAGTGATCGAAACCTAAAACTAAATAGGTAACTATTACCTAAAGTTCGAATTCGTTAGAATAGACGTCTGAAAAAAAATCACATACTTTCTAAATATGAAAATCATATCTTAGAAAGCAATCAAAAGTAAAGGCAAGAGATTAAGATCCTGAGGCTTAGGTTTAAAAGCCTCCTCAGGCTGTTAAGTTCAAACGCTAATCAAAAGGTTTAAAAGTCTTCCCAGGCTCCAAAAGTCTAAATCTGAAAGCTAAAGGAAATAAAGGGGTTTAAAAGCCTCCTCAGGCTATAAGTCTGAACGAAACCAAAAGATAAAGACCCTATTGGTCAAATGTCTTAAACGAAATCTAAATAGAGAAAAAGAGAGTGGAGCTCTCAGCCTTCCAGTCCATCATTTCCCTTCTCTTCATCACACTTTCCTTCTTCTCCTTTGTCTTCATCATTCTTGTCTTCAACACCCTGTGGCACCTCTTCACGAACTAGGTCAGATTCCACCAAGCCAAAGTTAGAAACATATTCACCAACCCTCATAACAGAAATTGGTTCAAAAATGTTAATCTTGAAGGTACATGAGCTCTTAGAAATCTGGGGAAGCGGAAGCTTGCTAACAGAGAAATCAAACACCTGAGCTTTCTCAAACGCTTAAGTAGCTTCAGGAAGCAAAGCCATCATACGACTGTGAAGCAAAGGCATCATACGGTTGCGCTTTTCCTCTACACTTTTGATTTCATTAGCTAACATATCCTTCAAAAGGTCAGCGTTAGCTTGCAACTCTTGGGCATAAATCTGAAGAGTGACCTCTTCCTTCTTCTTGTTGAACATCTCCTTGATGGTAGCTAGGATCTTGTAGTAAGCATCTGCTACCTCCTTCTTTCCAGCCCTACCAGGAAGCTTGAACTTAGCGTCCTTGTTAGATTGAAGATCCTTTGTAGCAGTCATCAGCTCCTTAACCTGGTGTTCAGCAATCTTTTTGGTATTCTCCAATGAGGCTATCCTCCTCTCCTTAACCTGGAAATCGATAGACAAATCTTGTTCCTTCCCGCTTAAGGTCATTACTTGGGAATTAAAACTCTCGACTTGAGCATGAAGGCTAAGGACTTGAGACTTAGCCAGATTGAGCTCATCTTTAGTAACCTTGAAAAGTTGCTTCACATCTTCGAGCTTTTTACCATCGGGAGAACCTCCAACCATGTCTTCAAGCTTTAGCTGAGCCCTATTGATGGCTCTAGCTAACTGATCATGATATGAAAAAATAATAGCATTATAATAATATCGACAACAAATCTCACAAGAAAACACGAATTTGATTCACTTATACCCGAAACCTGACCAAGGAAATAGGCAATGTCCACATACCCTTCCTGATTTGTCAAGTTATTGATAGCAGGGAGGGAGCAATCGACTTGCTTCATATCATGCATCAACGTCTCCAATCCCCAAGCATCATCTAAAACTGATCTTGGCTTCGAATGAGAAAAAGTCCAGCCAACCGTACCTCCTCTGCATGATGAGGATGAAGATCTACGCGTCCTTTGTCCCTGATCAGGTCTGGGTCTCTTGCTTGAGGGTTCTCCAGCTCCAGACTGTCCCTTGACCTAGGAGGGCTCGTGTCCATTTCTCGAGACTCATGGTTCACAACCTTCTCTTCGCCTTTTGAGGTTTCAGGGATAGTGGAGAGCGGAATAACTGATTTCACGACATTCGAGGTCCCATCATCAAGGGCCTCCCAGAGTAAGCTTATAAAGGAGCCACCTTGAACCTTCTCACTCCCAGGAGATTGGGAACCGCTTGCGGACTTGACATGTTTGCCTTTAGAACAGAAAGATGGTTGTAGAGGCATCTTTCGCTTCCTTTTAGTCTCAGATGTGCTGCCTTCGGTTGAGACTGAGACTACATTTTTATAGTCAGAAACTATTAAGAAGGAAAGATAACCTCAACATTGGCTAATATCATGTTTCCCGTGTTTAAATGCAAGAAATTCAAATAGAAACTTGTTACCTTCAAGTTGATCAACGGGAACTGGATGAGGGAACTGAGTCTGATATTTTTCTGGAAACATGGCACTACCAATCCTTGAGGTCAGATATGCAGTCCATTGAGCGGCACTCTGCTTCAGCCTTCGAATCAAAGCTCTAGCGAGCTTGTCAGAAATCCTTGGAGGGTCAGAGATACATGCAATATCAACAAAAGTGTTCAGTAATCAGACCTTACAAACGATGCGAGGGATTCTTCTACAAGGACCCTAACCAGTAATGCAAGACATCGAGTTCTTGAGGTTTCGACCAATCGGAACTGTGGTCGGATCAATCTTGACATAGAAAACTTCTTCCTCCAATCTTCATCATTTGAGGAGAAGTTGAAGACACTACAACCTGGATGAGAAGGAAGGTAGTAAGTGCCCCTGCTCTTTTGGTGAGAGGGCTCTCCTTGATCATGTAAAGGCTCATCATATGGTCAAACTTAAGGTTGATACCTTCCTCCTTTGCCCTAGTAATGAAGTCGTTAACTAGACGAATGACTGAAGGGCAAACCTGGTGGAGAGCGAGATGATAATGCTCTAAAAGATCTAAAAGTAAAGATGGAAGGGGAAATCTCATATGACACTTGGTGATGTATTTCTCATGCATACAAAACCAGCCTTTTGGAACATTCTCTGAGGTATCTCCTAATCCATATGTCCTAAAAAGCTCCTTCGGCCCCCTGCCTCTACCATCAGGTTGCAAATTTCTTTCTCTTGATGAGGGCCGAAGGAGGAACCGCTTACAGCCGTCGTTTTAGAGTTGTTGTCTTTCTTCACACGTTTGGAGGATCTTTCGGAACCGGCATTATTTTTCGAAAGCTTGTCTTTCTTCTTCATCTGCTCTCTGATCTCTTGTTTAAATTTCATGATCTCCTTTCCCGTTACAGAAATCTGAGTTTCACAGGAACCTTCTTTCTACTTATCCATTGAGGGTACAGAAGAAGTGTCGCAGGAAATGAGAAAAAAGTATTGCGAAATAGAAAGCTAATCTAGAAAGCTTGAAATTTGTTGGAAGTTGCAGAGAGAAGGTTTCTAGAAATGGCAAAGAAGATGATCCCGCTAAAATCATAAAAGAGTAAAAAGTAAAAATAAAAAGGAGGTGGATTTACCTTGGAAACTGCTTGGACATGTGGAGTAATGGGCAACAACAGTTAATAGCTGCAGCCTTTATATCAAATCAGTTCTCGATAAAAGGGAAGACCTTTCGGTACCCTAAGGATCTTGGTCGTTGATTCGGCAGCAAGAGATCTGGACCGTTGATTTCAAATTGAGCGATATCTTCAAAAAGAGATATGAGCCAATCAGATAAAGAAGGTTCAAAAATTAGGTTTATCACTCATGTTCGAACCTTTAAGGTTTCGTCATGAGTACTGAGGAAATCTGTTGGGCCTAAACCTTTACCTATCTGACGAAGCCCACTAACCATTTCAAGCCCAATGACGAAAGAGGATGTCGGCTGAAGGAAGTGGACCTAATTCTGGTCCAAGAAGGATAAATTCTCAGGTCCAGTTTTCTAGCAATCCGCCTAACAAAAGGCTGAAGGCATAAGGTCTCGAAGGGAGATGAAGGCATCTGGTCTCGGACCGGGTCAACATGGTGGTTAAGATCTCGCAAGTTCAGGAGATGATTTCAGGAGTTGTTATCAAAGTTTCAGGTTGCAGAACCAGCTATAAAAGAGATAAAGGAGAGGAATGAAGTCTTCTTGGACCTTAAATCAAAAGCACAACACTTACAAGAGCTTGCAATCCTTCTTTTGATTCAGATAGATAAATTCATGTATATTTCTTATTTCATCTCAAAACTCCATTGTTAACAAGAAATCTTAATACAAATACTTTGATTCATCTAAAGCCCTAACGAGATTCTCCCACGCGTACTTTTCCTCATCCAAATCTTTTTGAAAATCTATGTGTGGTTTTTATCCGTCACTTCTGGCATCAGAGGAAAGTTGAAAAAACTGAGGAAACAATGATTAAAAACTAAGTTGAGTAAGTGAAACTTTTGGCAAAAGGATATTGAATTCCTTGGACATGTTGTCTTTGGCACCGAGTTAGTGGCAATCACCAAAATAACCGACATCCAAGAGTGTAACCGAGTTTTATAGTTTCATGGTGCTAGAGCGCTACTACCAGAAGTTTGTAAAGAGATTTGTCAGTCTGGCCAAGCCGATGACGTAAGTAACTTTAATGGCTATGAAGTTTGAATGGATAGAGACATGCTCAAAGAGTTTCACAAACTTGAAAGAATGCTTAACACAGACGCCAGTGTCGATACTTCCAATGTACCTTCTCGAAACCGAAAGAGAATTAGAACAAAAGCTTAAACAATTGACAAAGTGGGTTTCGATTTCAATGAGTCTTAAGAAGATTTAAGCTATTGTCCAGAGCTTTGAAGAGCGACTCATAGCGAGTTTTCCAGGAAGAACATTAAACTATGAAGAGTTGTTGGTGATCTTGCAACGTGATTTAAAGATTTATTGTTTATTTTCAGAATTCAAATCATTTTATAAATAAAAAATATGTATTTTTATAAAAATTGTCAAATTTAATTCTTTGATAATAAAACAATATATTAAGAAACAATATAAAAAACAAAACATGTATTAATAATTGTTTTCTCTCCCAGCTCGTCACTTTAATAAAAGGATCTTGGCGAGTAAAGTTAGTTAGATAAATACAAGTGCATGGATGTTCGATTCTTAGTTAATTTTTTTGTTTAGGTAGATATTTTATCCATCCTTTTATTTCTCATGCATTTCAATGGTAAAAATTTACCGAGAAAAAATATCTTCAACTGTTCAGTTTATTATTATTATTATTTTTTTTTTAACGTCTTCTTCATCCTTTATTAGTTACCAGAACACATATAGTCTTCATGTACATAGTCTGTAAGCATAGGTGGAACATAATTAAAGAAGGCATGTGGTTCATTTGACATCGATCCCATTCTTGCTAATTTATCAGCAACTTTATTAGACCCTCTCCTCACCCATGTAAACTCGACTGCGTTGAATCTTTGCTTCCAACTTGAGATATCTCGCATCCAATTGTATAGATGGAAATTGTTTTCAAATCCATGAAGAAGCTTGTGTATGGTTTGGTTATCGCCTTCAAATACAACATTCCGATAGCCCTTGTTCCACACATGTTGCATTGCCAATAGAAGTCCTTGAATTTCCGACTCAAGAGGATTCTCACATACCTTCCCTTTGTTGTGACCAGCCCCCATATAGACGCCTTGCGCATCACGTATTACCCATCCCA
>OVAN01016401.1:0-10628 GCA_900406275.1 Anastatica hierochuntica
ATTTTTCATGTGTGTTTTTATTGGTCACTCTCACGGTTTAAAGTTCACCGACTCGGGTGAAATTTAAGTCCAGGGGAGGGGCTTAGTGCTAATACTATTTTTAGTTTTGATGTTTTTGTTTTCTTTTCATGCATATTGAGTCTTGCATTGTAGATAACTATGANTTGAAAATGTTTGAAAAAACAAAAACATTTTCAATTTGTTTTCAAAATTTTCATATAGATTGCACACATTTGTGCATACTTAGATTACAGAAGCATATAGGATAGCATTATGCATAGGGAACAATGATGATAATACCTCATAGATGGATATGTTTTGCTTAATGAATAATGCCCTCATTAGAAGTAAGATGATGCCTAGACCGCTTTTAGTCTTAGGAAAATCCTTGATTGGAATTGACCAATTGAAAGAGCTTTGCGAATGTTGAAGTAGATTGTCTCTTGAATAAATTCCTATTTTAGATGGCTTTTTAAATTAACTTTAACATCTTGCTTATTGGCATTGTCATACTGGACCATGGGAATTCATTACAATTAAATGGCTACTCTCCTCTTTATAGTAGTAACCTACCCTTATGAACCCTTAAATCTTTCCTTCAAACCCCCTATTATTTCGTATGTGAGGCCTATTCAGGAAAGTGCACACACAAGAAAAAACCCGCGTGAATTGAAGTTAAACGACAAAGAGGATACTTCCTTAGAGTTAGCCTCACTTTAAGGCTAACTAGAGTATAGGAGGGTAAAATCTTTTGTGGTTTTGGGTTTGTCTAAGTCTTGGGAATGGTTAGTGAATAGTGAGTCATGTATATGTTCCCGAAATGCTTATATGATCCTAGGTTGTTCAAATAAGAAAGAGAAAGAAGGTGAAGAATCAAAAAAGATAAGATAAAAAGAAGTAAAGAAAAAGACACTAGAGATTAATAATAAGTTTAAGCTCTAATCTTAGAAAAATAAAAGCTTAGAGAGTCCACCCTTAAAAGAAAAAAGAAATAAGAATCCAAGTGATTAGATAGTGGCTCTTGAAATACAAAAGAAGGTTAGTAGCTTAGAAGTCTAAAGTGTTTAAGAATATGTAGTTGTCTACAAAAAGAAAGAAAAAGAATGAGTGTGGTTCCACAAAGCTATTGGTTTCTAGGATTAGGATGGGTATAATATCAATTAAGTGTCTAGATCCTTAGGAAGCAATGGGGTGGGAACAATTACAGGGTGTATATGCTTTGTATCCTTAGGAAGCAATGGGATGTTCTCCAACAAGTTTGAGGCGTTGCAGTCGGTAATCGAACGACTTCCGGGTTTTGCACCTCCCTCGAGGAAAAGTGCCCTAAGCTCTTATGCGGACACTCCCTTCTCGGAAGGGATCACACTCACCGACATGCCAAAGAAGTTCACCTTCCCATTTATTAAACCGTACGACGGAACTTCCGACCCGGACAATCACATCGCGCAGTGGCGTAAGGTTTTTCTCGGTTCCAATGTTTAATATTTATAAAACCTAATACCCTACGCTCAATCCCGCAAGAGAACGTGGTCAATTTTAGTATTTTAGGGTCGTCCAAGAATTTACAGGCTTGGATTAGTTGAAATTAACAAGGAGATTGTACTAACGGTCCTAGTCTAAAAGGCGATCTAGTAAGAGATTTTCACGGGTCTCTACTAAACCTAATCAAAAGTGGAGGTAACCATGGTGATTGTACAATAAAGAAGGCAATAACAAAATAGCATGAAAGCAAACAGTAAACTTGGATCTAATCAAAAGAAAGGTAGGATCTTGAGAAAATGGTTATGGGTTCGGATTAAATCTAGAGATGTAATGGACTTGGATGAGGCTTTATTAAAGGATCTATCTATTTCTAGACCAAGGATCCCTTTTTTGTCGATCAACCCACTCTCGTGACGGAAATCTATTCACCCATACACGCTACGAGGCTCAACTCTCGTTTGTTGCCTCTCTAAGCATGTAAGAGATAGTGAGTCTCACGCCCTTATAGCCATTTAACACCTTGGTGTCCCTAAAGGCAAACTACTCTCATAGCTCAAAGTGAAAAACATAGATCTAGTTCTCAGAAGCATTTCATCGAACACTTTCTAGGCGTCTTTGACCAAGCAATGAGCTTTGAAGAACTAAACTAGACCTAGTAGAAATCATACTAAGATCTAGCCTAAACATCCATTACAAAACCTAAATCTAACCCTAGCCTACCATATCTCAAGATCCAAGAAGGATCTACTCCCTAAATCTCATGGAAATCCAAAGACATAAATGGGTCTTTGAGCTCCCATGGTTTAGAAGAATAGATCGAGAGAGAGAGATTAGAGAGAAAAGATCCAAAGAACTTAAACAAATCAAAGTGTTATTACAAGGTTTTTGATCTTCAATAAGTGTCTAAAAAGATGTAGAAAAGATGATATATATGTTCTCTTTTGTTCTTGGAGCATAAAGATGTATTTATACTAAAGAGAGAGTGACGGAAGCCCTAAAAGTGGGGTATTTTCGGCCAATGTTGTCAGCTATCGACCTACCAGGTCAATGGGAGCCAACCTGGGGTTGGTGGCTGGCAATCCCCAGAGGAGAAGATGTTGGTTGCTTCCCAGGTTGCTGGCCATCGACCCTAGGTAGCTGGCCATCGACCTGCAGGTTGATGGGAGCTCCCCTTGAGCAGTTTTTGATGCTTCTTGCTCCTCTTTGATGCCTAGTTGATCTCCAACTCTTCCCTAGCCTTTTGCTCCTTTTCTCCATGATTTTTTAGCTTCAAATCCATCTTAAATCCATGCCTAGAGCCTCCATAGATCCATCCCAAGTTGCACCTACAAAATGGAAAGCAAATTCATGCAAATGCAAGATGTTCCTAAACTAGACTCTAGACTCAAACTAATCCTTTCTAAGACTTAAATGCCATATATACAACCTAAAAGTAGATGAAACTAAGCTAAAATGAACCTAATTATGCATGAAAATATATACACATCAACACCCCCAGACTTGCCCTTTGCTTGTCCTCACGCAAATAACAAAGATCAATCCCAGAACTGAGGTTTGCAAATGGGAACTCAAAACCAAGATAGGAAAAGTAATGCCTTATGCCTAATTTCCTCAAGACAAGTAAAATAGTGAAAAGATCATCTAAGAGTCTAAGTACTTCCCCATTATCATTACAAGACCAACTCTTAGAATCTAAGCTAAGCATTCATAGACTACCTCATCACCAATTCCTTTTTAAATGCAATTAAACATAGGCGTGAGTTCTTTACTTATGGGCAATGCATCTCTTCCATTCAGTTTGGAGTTCAAAGAAGGGTTTAATGTAAACAAGTGTAAAAAGAAGAGGGATTACTCGATTTTTAGGTTGGTTTCTCTCAAACAAAAGTAGTGCAAGACACTAGGCAAAGCAAGGTTGTAGCCGAACAATTTATGCATACAAATCATTTACTTCCTCTAATTGTTCCCACCCATTGCTTCCTAAGGATCTAGACACTTACTTGATATTCTACCCATCCTAATCCTAGAAAACAATAGCTTTTATTGAACCAAACTCATTCTTTTTCTTTCTTTTTGTATACAACTAGAGATTCTTTATCTTTTAAACTCCTAAGCTACTAACCTTCTTTTTATTTTAAGAGCCACTATCTAATCACTTGGATTCTTGTTTCTTTTTAGGGTGGACTCTCTAAGCTTTTAGTTTTCTAAGGTTATAGCTTCAGCTTATTAATAATCTCTAGTGTCTTTTTCTTTACTTCTTTTTCTTATCTTTTTTCGAATTTCCTTCTTTCTTTTCTTTATTGGAGCAACCTAGGATCATTTAAGCACTAAGGAACATCTACTTGACTCAATATTCACAAACCATACCTAAGACTATACAAACCCAAGACCCCAAAGATTTTCTCCTCCTATAACTCTAGTTAGCCTTAAAGTGAGGCTAACTCTAAGGAAGTATCTTTTTTGTCGTTCAACTTCAATTCACGCAGGTTTTTGCCCATGTGTGCACTTTCCTAGAGAGGCCTCACATATCGAAATAATAGGGGTTTTGAAAGAAAGGTTTAAGGGGTCATAAGGGTAGGTTACTACTTTAAAGAGGAGAGTAGCCATTTGAGCTAAGATAGAGTGGTTAAAATAGGTAGAACATAGCTCAAATCTAGTGAATTCCCATGGTCAAGTATGACAAAGCCCATAAGAAAGATGCTAAAGTTCATTAAAAACCATCTTAGATAGGAATTGATTCAAGAGACAATCTACTTCAACATTCGCAAAATTTTTTCAAGTGGTCAATTCCGATCAAGGGTTTTTCCTAAGACAAAAAGCGGTCTAGGCAAAAACTTACTTCTAGTGAGGGCATTATTCATTAAGCAAAACTTATCTATCTATGAGATAGTATCATCATTGTTCCCTATGCAAAATGCAATCCTATATGCTCTTACAAACTAAGTATTCACAAAAGTATGCAATCTATATGCAAAGCTTTAAAAACCTTTTTGGATTTTTGAAAAATTTTAGATTTTTTTGGTTTTTCATAAGTCATAGCTGTCTACAATGCAAGACTCAATATGCATGAAAAGAAAAGAAAAACATCAAAACTAAAAATAGTATTAGTACTAAGTCCCTCCCCCGGACTTAAATTTCATCGCCTCAGCGAACATTAAATCGTGAGAGTGACCAATAAAAACACACATGAAAAATGAAAAACATACAATGGTATTCAAAAGGGAAAGTAGGTGTACCTTTAGACAACTCATATGTATGATTGTCTTGATGAATCGATGGATGGCTCGGATCTTTGTTATGAGGCTCTTGGTGGTATCATTCTTTGCTTTGCCCTTGTTGGGTAAGATGGTTTCATAGCTTGTTGCGTTGGCGCCATTTGTTTGGGTCCTACACTTAAGAATGTAGGAAAGTGAGTTTCAAAACTTTTAAAGGCCATAATGAGAAAGTAAGGGGTTAGCATTGAATTGGAATTATAAATTAAGCACAAACATTCCCAAGACCCATTCAACTATCCCAATCTTGATCATCACCTCAAATGCATCATGCTTAGTTAGAACCAAAATGCCATCTCAATATTTGATACAATTTTCTGCCATGATGGTTAAAACATGCACTTGACCTTTTCACTTCTCAAACTAATGCCTTTTGTTTGAATGTTTTCTAGACTACTTAGGTCAAAATCCAAATGATACCTGTTACAGAACAAATCCAAATTTAGATATGATGTGAACTTAATATAATATGTCCAAATTTATAGCTCATGCATAATACTCAAAGTAGTAATGACAAATCATATTCAATTAAACCAAACATTCAAACAACCACCTCAAGTTTAGCTATGAAAGAACCAAACATCAACTTTCCTTTTATGGGAACATAAGAATCGAAATTAATGAGTGTCTGTAACACTCCAAAAAGTTTCCCAAATTAAGAAAGTGGTCAAAGGTTCTTACCACATCTAAAACCCAAAGCCAAAAGCAATCAACAAGTTCAAGTTTCCTGAAAATAGAAATTCAAGTACTATTCACTTCAAACACACAACTTAAGATTCTTGTAATTTTAAGCGTTTCCAAGCAAATGTAGTTCATGAAACCTTCATAACTAAGCCATCTCTAATCTAAGATCCCATTAAACATCATTCTCTCCCTTTCAAATCTAAAAATCGAAATTCAAGAAGTGCAAAGGAGGTTTTAGAGATTTCCTTACCTTGTTCTTGATGTTATGAAGAGAATGGGATGAGGAGAGAACCTTGAATGAACTTAGAAAAACAAAACCAAAGATTTCCAACACAAATCTCTCTTTGAAAATAAAAGCTTCTTCCTTGGTAAAATTCTTTTGAAAATGACGACAATAAGGGGAAGGAGAGAGAGAAAATTGGTATTTTAAAGTTGTGGTTGAGAATGAACAAGTACAAAACTTATTTGTTCCCAAATTTCTAAATATTCAAGTTTTAAAGGGGACAAATTGCAAAGTGGTTCAAAGTTAGATTTTCTTTTTAAATTAGGAAGAAAAATTATTTTCTTGAAATTGTAAAATCTTGCACCAAAGGTTTTAAATTTATCAAAAGGGTTTAGTTTTCTTAAATCAAGCTTTTGAAAAATCACTCTTGAAAATCTTTTAAATGGTGAAATGCAAACTAGATGCTTGAGTTTTTGAGAACTTACCTTGGCCAATGGAATGTCTTTAAAATTAAGTCATATCGACTTGTTAAAAACATAAATTCGTTACTCCATTTTGGCTTCTCTCCTTTGGTACCTAAGCTTAGAGCATAAGAATGTCTTTGGAGAAAAGTTTTCCAAGACAAAATCACCATTATTGAAATTAAAAGCATGAAAATTAAAGACTTAAAAGAAATATTTACAAAGGATATGCATGAGATTGCCTCTCAAGTGCGCTTGTTTGAGGTCATTAGCTTGACCATTCTTCTTCCTTAATTGGCGAGATTAAGGACCTCCTCCTCATGGTTAGGTCCTATTGTTGACTTCCTTATCACCCATTCCTTGATCTTGTTGAAGTTTCTCACTCCATTACCCTTGTTGAAATGGGGATTGTAGCTACACTTGAAGGTTGTCCCTTGAGTGATGGTTACATTCTTTGTTTGGTCATATGGATGGCGTTGTTGGGGATGGTGGGCCAATAATAGCCTGTCCTTTTGGCTCCCAGCACCAGAATTTTCCCGCTATAGTAAGATCTACATTCTCCTTCATGCAATTCCTTAAGGACTAGATCAGCATCTTCTGGCTTTATGCACTTGAGGTAAGGTCCTAAAAATGACCTTCTATAAAGCTTTCCTTGGACCAGGCAGTAGTGTGACGCTTGCCTTTTGATCTTGCAACACTAACTTCTTATATCGGGCAGAACGTCGTCCCTTAGATAAGATATGATGGGGCTCATCAACGTTCTTTCTTCTTTGATGTTAGAGATGTGAACCCTTC
Source organism: Anastatica hierochuntica (assembly GCA_900406275.1). NCBI lineage: Eukaryota > Viridiplantae > Streptophyta > Magnoliopsida > Brassicales > Brassicaceae > Anastatica > Anastatica hierochuntica. The sequence continues at coordinate 6,915 of OVAN01016401.1, forward strand.
CACATCTTCATCAGTGGCCTGCCACTAGAGTACGTTGATAACTGAGGTTTTCGCCCGAGATAACATTGCAAGCACCGAAAAGAGCACGTTGTAGTGGTTGGGATCGAATCCACAGAGACCAAAGATAGCACGTATAATTTTAGATCAAATAGCGGGCTAAAGCGAAAAAAATATCTTTTAAGAGATTTAAATAATCGAAAATTAATAAGCAAGAAAGCAAGAAAAGGACAACGGGGTTGTAAATCAATCAAAGAAGAGTTGGGCATTGGGTATTCTCAGGGACACAATTCATTGAAGACTTGAATTATAGACCAAGGAACATGTTTTAAACCGTCTTTAACTCAAACACAATTATAGACTTTTAAGATAGCACAGAGACCAAAGATAGCACGTATAATTTCAGATCAAATAGCGGGATAAAGCGGAAAAAATGTCTTTTAAGAGATGCAAATAATCGAAAATTAATAAGCAAGAAAGCAAGAAAAGGAAAACGGGGTTGTAAATCAATCAAAGAAGAGTTGTGCATTGGGTATTTTCAGGGAAACAATTCATTGAAGACTTGAATTATAGACCAGGGAACATGTTTTAAATCGTCTTTAACTCAAACACAATTATAGACTTGATCTACTTCTGTAGTATCGATTCCCTATGTATTAGAAACCTTGGGACTAAGTTCCATTGACTCTCAGATTCTAATCATGCATTCTAAACAAGTTTGATATGTTCACAATTCATTTAAACATCAACTTTCATTGGCTTAAGATAAATTTCTCATTTAGGATTCTTTCAGGCATTTAATTGAACACTTTCCAGGCGTTAAACAACCTAAGATCCGAAATTAACTGATCAATTTAATTTCATGCATTACGAACAATCCTTGATGAAGATCCAATTGAGTAAATCCCTAATCATACAATTCTATGTCAACAAATCATGAATCCCTATGTGAGAACCCTAAACCCAACGAATAAACTACTCACTCATGTTTAGAGAATCAACACAACTCAAATCAGAGAGAGACATCTTTGTATTAATAAATAAACAAAGAATAAGGTTCAGAATTCTTCTCAGATTTGAAGTACGGAAGATGATTCTTCTCCTTAGGTCACAAAGCTCTCTCTTCCTCTTAAAAACTCAGAAAATAGCATTCTCCAACCTAAAAACGAATGTGGGTGTTTTTATATGTATTATGGGTCTTCAATCTTTGATTATGGTTCAAAATCGATCGATCTGTGTCTTTCTGCCAGGATGCTGATTTCTGCGCATTCGTCTCCTCATTGCCAGCATGGCAGGTGTTCAGGAAACTGGTCATAACTGTTGATCGCACCGTTGGATTTCCTTCAAGTAACCTTCAAATTAACGATACCTCTTGTGGATATCTTGTGTTAAAATTTCAGCTCGATCTAACGGTGGGAAGTTTGTCAATCATGGCCAAACGTCTGACACTCCAACATGATTTTGCATTCCAAATATCCGTTTTTGGCTAAAATTGTTATGTTTCTCTCCAAAGTAACCTAAAACCTGTAAAACCAATAAAGAACACCAAAAGACTCCCAAAAGAACCAAATACATATCGAAACACAATTTTTCACGACTAAAACATTAGTAAACACCATAAAATAGGAATACATCACACGTGCAAGGGTATGCTTATTGGCTCTGTGGTTTTTAAGGTAGAGGCTAGGTTTCCTACGGTGTCGGCGTGCGAGTTCTGCTCCTTGGGGATCTATGTGAGTTCGCATGCCTTGAATGAATTAATGAGCTTCTAGGCTGTGGCGAAGTATTTGGTCATGGAGGAATCTTTTGCCTGATAGCCGCCTTGAGTCTGGCTCACGATTAGTTGGGATTATTGTAATCATGTAGGTTCTCTATCCCCAAATCTTTTGCTAAGCCGAGTCCTGCAATTAAGGCTTCATACTCACTTTCATTGTTTATGGCCTTAAAGTTGCACCTTACTACTCTTGATGCAATTTCTCCACTTTGTGACAGGAGCATGAGGACTACTTCTGCTCCACGCATGTTGCTTGATCCATCTACGTAAAGTGCCCATTCTCCTTCGAATTTTCTTTCTTGTTCGTTCCTTACTTCTTCTTCTGCCGCAAGAATCATCGGTGGGGAGAATTCTGCTACGAAGTCTGCTAATACCTGCGATTTGATTGTTGTGGCAGGGCGGAAGATCAAATTGTATTCCCCCAATTCAACTGCCCATTTGGCTAGTCTTCCTGACATTTCTAGTTTGTGGAGCACAAATTTGTTGGGGAAAGACGTGATTATTACCACGGGGTGAGCCTGGAAGAAGAGGCGCTATTTCTTGGGAGACATGACCAGGGCGAAGGCTAACTTCTCCAAATGACTATAGCGGGTTCCCATGTCTAGGAGAGACTTGCTCACGTAGTAGACAGGACGCTGCTGCATCCTTCTCCCCTAAACCAAAATGACACTTAAGGCATGCTCTCAGATTTCTAGATAGATGAGTAGTGGTTCTCCATCTTGGGGCTTAGAGAGAAGGGGCGGCGTGGTGAGGTACTCTTTGATTTTGACCAATGCGTCCTCTGCTTTTTGGTCCCACACGTATTTCTCAGTTAACTTGAGGGCTTCAAAGAATGCGTGAGACTTGTCTGACAGCCTGTATATGAACCTGCTCAAAGCTGCCATCCGTCTGGTCAGTTTTTGAACGTCTCGTGGAGTCTTGGGTGGGGGATCGCATGAATCGCCCTAATTAGCTCTGAATTCATCTCAATCCCTCTGTATGTGACTACATACCCCAAAAATTTCCCAGAGCTCACTCCAAACGAGCACTTTGAGGGATTGAGCTTCGTGTCATACTTCCTTAACGTGGAGAGAGCCAGCTGTAGGTGGGCTATGTGGTATTCAACTTCCAAAGATATGACTAGCATGTTTTCTATGTAGACTTTCATGGTTTGGCCAATTTGATCCGCAAATATCATGTTGACAAAGCTCTGGTAGGTGGATCCTGCGTTTTTGAGCCCAAAGGGCATTACTTTGTAGCAATAAATTCCTCGTGAGGTCACGAAGGAAGTCTTTTCTTGGTCGTCTGGGTGCATGAGAATCTGGTTGTACCCAGAGAATGCGTCCATGAAACTCATCAGTTGATGCCCCGTCGTTGCGTCTACTAGCTTATCTATGTGAGGCAAGGGGAAGGGATCCTTCAGACATGATTTGTTAAGATCTGTAAAGTCTATGCAGAACCTCCACTTGTCGTTCTTCTTTTGGACCACAACGACATTTGCCAGCCAGTCCGAGTAGTGAACCTCTCTGATAAACCCGACCGCAAGCAGGTTTTTAACCTCATCATTGATGATATTGTCTTGCTCTGGTGCAAACTTTCTTCTTTTCTGCTTGATCGCTGGGTATTTTGAATCTAATTGCAGTTTGTGGACTATGACTTTCGGATCTATATGTGGCATATCCACAAAGGACCATGCGAAGCAATCGACATTTGACCTCAAAAAGTCGATTAGCCTTTGGCGTATGCCTAGCTTAAGTCTGGATCCCACTCTGAGGCTCTTCCTTGGCTCTCAAGGTATTAAGGATACCTCATCCAATTACTCCACTTTCGGCTCCTCATTATGCCTTGCGGGAAGTGGCTTTTGTAATTGATGTACATACAATTTCATGCATATTTTAGTGTGTTTTAGCTTTGCTTTCATTCACATTTAGGTTGTAAATAAGCATATTAGCCTTAGAATGCAT
>OVAN01016402.1:0-10413 GCA_900406275.1 Anastatica hierochuntica
TATTGGAGCTAGAGAGGGAGGAGAGGAAAGGGGCGACCTTCACGAAGCACTAGGCCCAGAAGGTTATCTTTATGAGAGTCGGGACTTTCCCTAGGTTCTCTAGTCTTTGGAGATTCACTGGTAGGCTTAGGATGTTTTTGTTTCTTTTGCTTTCCGTTTGGTTATTAACCCTTTGAACCCTTTGCCTTTGCAGAAGCATCTACAGAGAAGTCGGAGGCGGGCAAGGAGAAGGCGGAAGAGACTTTAAAGATCCCTGCTGAGGAAAGGAGTATCCCATTCCTTTTGAGTGAAGGAGCATTGAACCAGAGCAGCGTGAGAGGTTGGCTTCTTGCTTCCTTCTTCCTTTGTTTATTTACTTCCTGCTGGTTTCTTGATTGACCTCTTTGTCATCTTGGTAGAGATCTCGGAATCTCCTTCGACTGGGTCCAAGAGAAAAGCGGCCCAGAAGGCTACCGCCTCTAGCAAGAAGCAGAGAGGTCCTCCAGCCAAGCAACCTTCCTCCTCCATCGGCAATCTTGATGGTGCCCAGGCACACTTGCAGGAATCTATCTTCCCTACTCTTCCTTCTGACCATGTAGCTCCGGTAATCTGGGCATCTTCGACCAGGTCCAAAAGGGGCTTATCAAGGTACTTGGCCTGCCTTTGGCATCTAGCTATAGCACGTTCGGAATGGTGCAAGGTGGGTATTTATAGTGCCCAAGTGCTGGTGGTGAGTCACCAGGCGGGCCACTAAGCTCACGCCATGCGGTGACACCTGGCACTGCTCGCCAAGCAGGCAGGCACACTGCCTGGTCACCATCTAGTCGTGCATTTTCCTAATTTGAACGTATCTGATCGTGCCAAACTGTGCTTGATCGGATCAGATCGTGCTGGGACGATCGTTACGCGGATCCGAACGTGCCGAACAGTGCCCGAATAGTCGGGAAAAATATTTCTCCGAGAAAAACTCAATTTTCTCTGGGGAATATTCTTACCATTTATTCCTAAGCCCATTTTACCTTCAATGGCCTAAGAATAAGTTTCCCGAGTAATTTCCCTATCATCTATGACGTTTTGGCCGAACCGTCGACATTTCCAATCCACTAAATTTCCTAAGGAATCCTCCCGAGCCGTTATTTCTCCATAATTCCTGTTTTTAATTTTGGCTCTACCCATACATAACAGAATCCTCCATACGTCGATCGTTCACACAAACAATCCTTGGTTTGTTTTGTTGGCCTTTATCCTTTTTCTATCATTCACTAGATCTCGCCATTTTTCTAATTCTTATTGAGAGTTATTACACCGAAAATCAAAGCTTTGTACTTGATCTCGTTCTTGGTGGCTTTAAAATTGCATCTCACCGCTCTCGATGTAACTTCTCCGCTTTGGGATACAAGCACGTGGCCTATACCTGATCCTCTTATGTTACTTGATCCATCTACTACAACGTCCATTCTCCTGCGCTCTTTTTCCCTTGTCTGATTTTTATTTCCTCCTCTACCCTTGGTATCATTGATGGAGAAAAATCTGCTACGAAGTCATCTAGGACTCCTGATTTTATCGCAGTGGTTGGGCGAAAGATCACGTCATACTCACCTAGTTCCATTGCCCACTTAGCTAGTCTTCTGGATACTTCTGGCTTATGGAGACTAATTTTTCTAGGCAGAGATGTGACCATCACCGCAAGGTGAGATTGGAAGTTGGGGTATAACTTCATGGTTGTCATGACCAGGGTGAGGGAAAACTTTTCTAGGTGGTTGTAGCCTGTCTCCCCATCGAGGAGTGACTTTCTTACGTTGTTGACGGGATGCTGCTTGCTTCCTTCTTCCCTAACCAGGACGACACTTACGACATGCTCGAAGACTGCCAAGTAGATAAAAATTAGTTCTCTGTCTTGGGTTTTGGAGAGAAGAGGCGGCACAGTGAGGTACTCTTTGAGCTTGAGGAGAGCGTCGTTTCTAATCCTACACAAACTTTTTGGTGTCTATGAGGGCTTTAAAGAATGCATGGGACTTATCTGAGAGTCTAGATATGAATCTGCTCAGAGCCGCCATCCTTCCTATTAACTTCTGCATGTCCTTTGAGTCTTGGGGGAGGCAACTGCATGAATCTCCCGAATTTTCTATGGATTTGCCTCTATTCCTCGGTACATCACTATGTACCCTAGGAATTTTCAAGAACTTACTCCAAAACAACACTTGGAAGGATTAAGCTTCATGTTGTACCTTCTAAATGTTGAGAAAGCTTGTTGCAGGTGGGCGATATGGTCTTCTACTTCCAGAAATTTAATCAACATATCGTCTATGTAGACTTCCTTGGTTTGACCAATTTGATATGAAAACGTCATGTTAACGAGTCTTTGATATGTGGATCCGGCATTCTTCAGCCCAAAGGGCATTACCTTGTAACAATATATGCTCGTGAGGTCATGAAGGAGGTTTCTCCTGATCGTCTGGATGCATGAGAATTTGGTTGTACCCAGAGAAAGCATCCATGAAGCTCATCAGTTGGTGTCCTGCCGTAGCGTCCACCAACTTGTTTGTGTAAGGTAAAGGGAAAGGATCTTTCGGACAAGATTTGTTAAGATCTCTGAAATATATGCAAACCCTCCACTTGCCGTTTTTCTTTCCGACCATGACTACATTTTCTAGCCACTCTGGGTAGTGTACTTCTCTAATGAACCCAACCGCAAGAAGATCTTTAACTACACCGTTAATAATTGTATCACGCTCTGGTGCAAACATTCTCCTTTTTTGCTTGATCGGTAAGTGCTTTAGGTCTACTTGTAGCTTGTGCACTATAACTTCTGGGTCTATGTCGAGCATGTCCATGTGGGACCAAGCGAACCAATCATAATGTAATCTCAGGAAGTCGATTAGCCTCTGGCGTAAGCTCTCTTGCAGACATGATCCTATTTTGAGGCTTTTCTCCGGGTTTCTAGGTACTAGGGGTACTTTGTCCAATTGTTCCACTTGTGGCTCCTTGGTATGCTTGGCAGGAAGCGGTTTCTGTAATTGCTAGAAAGGGGTCGTCTTCCCTTTTAGGGAAGTTAGGTAACACGACTCTGGAATTCTCCTGATCTCCTTTGATCTCTCTGGTTCCCCAAGGGATTGGGAACTTAATTTTCTGGGGCCACCTGACCTGGGGCCCATCTGTTTAAAGATTCCCACCATTTCTCCTTTGAACATTGACATATTTGGGATATCGGGCCAGATTGTCACTGTGAGTTTGTCGTCATTTGGCCTACACAAAGGTTGGTGTCCGTCTTTTGCTCCCTTATCTTTGTCTTCTCTTGAAGGCCTTTGGTAGGGTTTATCATCTATGGTGGCTCTTTCCATCCGTATGACTCGTGACTCTAGTTTAGAGGAATACCCCTGCCTGGAGACCAAGTCTTCCTGTATGGAAATTTGGTCAAGTCTTTGTATCGATCTCCGTCCTCAAGGAGTCCCTGTATGAAGGTTAAGATTGCAGCGGTGATGCTATAATTAGATATAGCCACCTTTGCTTGGTTAAAACGTTGCACATAGCTGCGTAATAGTTCTGCCTTGCGCTGCTTGATTTTATAGAGTTCGTCGGTAGACTTGGGGGTAACCTTGTTGCTGGCAAATTGTTCTATGAACAAGTCAGTTAGAGCATCAAAGGATCCCACACTTTGGTTTAGGATGGTGATAAGCCATTGTAGGGAGGCGCCAGTGAGGCTAGATCCGGACCCCTTGCACATGGCTGCTTCTATCAGCTTCTTTTGGATTGCCAGTGTAAGCATCTTTTGCCTATATTGTGCAACATGGTTATCCGGGTTAGAGGTCCCGTCATACAGTTTCACGATGGGGAAGGAAAACTTCCTAGGCATGTAGATAAGTGCAATTTCCTCTTTGAAGGGAGCATCTACGTAGGATCATAAGGCACTCCTTCTTAGAGGAGGTACAACTCTTGGTACGCGTTCGATCGTTGATTGAATTGCTTCAAATTTATTGAAGAACATCTATTCCAGGCGTATGACCTCCTTAAACTACTGGGTTGGTTTAAGGACCTGATGGCCCTATAACTCCATTAGATCTTCTTGCCCGTGGGCACGATCCTGGTTTCCTAGATTCCCTCCACGACTATATTTTCCATTTAGCCCTGGTTGTCGGTCGAGGAGGTCTCCAAGGGTTTACCTACAGGGTATTGGTACTCTAAACCATTGGCTTTCTACTTAGTTGACTGTCACTATGGAGTTTGTCTCTCTCAGAGCATCATTCTCAAGTTCCAGTAGTTACAGACGTTGCGCGTCTTCCTGAAGCTTATTCGTGCAAGCCTCAATAAGTTGCTTGAGGTTTTACAGCTCCGCTGCCATGGCTTCGTCAGGTGTAACAGGGGTCTGATCTCTTCTAATTTGTTCCATCTCTCCAAGCCATTTTCGCAAGGTCTCTGTTACGCATGTTTTTGGGGATATTCTTTGGTAGCTCTACGAAAACAAGAGACAACACTAAAAGCAAAGAGAATAGAGAAAGACGTTGTATATCTTGGACAAGTCCCATGCTTTCTTTGAAGCCCTCAAAGACACCAAAAATTTTGGGTGGGATCAGAAATGCGAAGACGCCTTGCTCAAGCTTAAGCAATACCTCACCATATCGCCTCTTCCTTGCCTAGCCCAAGGACGGAGTACCACTTTTGCTCTACCTGGCAGTCTCCGAGCACGTCATAAGTGTCGTCCTGGTTTGGGAAGAAGGGAGTAAGCATCATCCGGTCTACTACGTCAACAAGTCACTCCTTGATGTGGAAATACGTTATAGCCACCTAAAGAAGCTAGCACTAGCCCTGGTCATGACAACCAGGAAACTATTCCCATACTTCCAGTCCCACCCCGTGGTGGTGGTCACATACCTGCCCATAAAAACATTCTTCATAAGCCGAAAGTATCCAGAAGGCTAGCCAAATGGGCAGTGGTACTAAGGAGTATGATGTGATCTTTCGCCCAACCACTGCAATAAAACCGTAAGTCCTAGCAGACTTCATAGCAGAATTCTCTCTAACAATGGTACCAGGGTAGAAGAGGAAATAAAAATTCAACAAGGAAAAAGGGCGCAGGAGAATTGACGCTTTACGTAGACGGATCAAGAAACGTAAGAGAAGTAGGAGTAGGCCTCGTACTTGTATCCCCAAGAGGGGTAATTGCATCCAGAGCAGTGATATTTAATTTCAAAGCCATCAATAACGAGAGCGAGTACGAAGCCTTGATCGTCGGACTTAGCCTGGCAAAAGATCTGGGAATAAAGAACCTAAGGGTTTACAATGATTCTCAATTGATCGTAAGCCAGACGCATGGCGATTATCACGCAAAAGATGCGAGCATGGCCAAATGCCTGGTCATAGCCAAGAATCTTACTAACTCATTACATATATGCAAATTCAAGCAAATCTCCAGGGAGCAAAACTCGCACATCGACGCCCTGGCCAACCTGGCCTCTACCTCAAAGACCATAGATCCAATCAGCATCCCCTTGCTTGTGCTCTAATGGCCAGCGAGCGACGAAGATGTGGAAGCACTCCACGAAGGTTACAAGAAAGTTCTGATGTTATGAATTTCAAGAGAATAAGTGCTTTGTGATTGCTCTAGTCAATGTGTTCCACCCCTACTGTCCTTGGTTCTTTGCATCTTTTAATAATCTTTCTCTGTAAATCGTAACAGTGTCGTGATGTTCTCTGGCTCATCTTCTTACCATTCAATGCTCGTTGACCGTGCATTCAATCCCCTTATCCTTTTTAGTTATCTTGAAGTGGGTTTGAATCTTTTGGGTCCATTCTTTAAAGCTAGATGGGTCTGGCTCCTTCTCCTTCCCAATTACTTAACTTTTCTTTGATTAATTAGGCCTTTGAAGCCCAATTCCATTATTCCGGTTCAATCCCCAGTTCAGTTTCAAATTAGGTTTTGGGTGGGGAGAAAACCACCTCCAATAGGAGCCCCCCCCCCCCANCCCCCCCCCGACCCGAAGCCCATCAGTTTAAATTGATTGAGAGATCCTGAAGTTGGATCTCTTAATCGATTTCCTTTGAAGAGTCTCAAAGTCATTTCCCTTAATCTGGTTCGAATATATGAATTTCTTTAACTGAACCGGGATTTCCTTGCTCAAATTGCTAAATTCTGGGTTGATTCTAAGAAGATTTGATTTGATTTATGTTGGGACCCCCAAATCAGTTTTTCGCCGCCCATGCCAAAATTGAAAAACATGTCATTTAAAACTGGGACCTCTCGCCTCCTTCTTCTTCTACGATTCATCTTCCTCTTTAAAAAAGGTTTGTTTTTCCTCTCTAACTCCTCCCTACTTTTTTTCTAACGATTTCGTTTCCCGTTGTTCTATTTCCTGCTCTCGCTGTTTGTTTCTGCTTTTGTCGTAGCAAGTTATGTTTTTTTTTCTCTCCTTCACAATGGAACTTAGATCTCTGGTTACATGTTTTCGGAAGCCTCTAAGTTATGCACCTCTCTCCATCGTGAGACCGAACGATGTCCCTGGGTCTTCTGGAGAAAGGCCCTTTCCACAGGACGAAACCGTGGAGTTTCCCATCTTCCGCGCAGATCTCAATGTGACCAGCGGTGGCAGTACTCATGTCGCTATCGTTGAAGATTCTGACTCTCAAGAAGAGGGTCCTCTCCCTGTCATCCTCGCCATTCCAATCGTTGCGGTCCCTAAAATGGCCTTCATTGACGCTGCTCCCACAAAAAGTACCGCAAAATCCATTCAAAATCTAAGGGAAATGTGGATATTCCATATGAGGTCGTGTTCTTGCTCCCAACCTCCAGCGAGAGGCCTTGGACCCCTCCTCTTGGGTACTTCTGCATTTATGAATTATTCTTCATAAATTGCCATCTTTGGTTCCCACTCCTTCATTTTCTCATAACATATTGCCATCGACGCCGTATCGTCGTCTCGCAGCTGATCATCGGGGGAATCATGATGATTGTTGGTCTCCTTGTCCTAGCTGCATAGATCGAGCTCAGGCTGGGAGCTTAGCTACTAGAGCATTTGACCTCATTCAAACCAAACTCAAAGAAGACGAGGCATTATTATGTAAATGGCAACCCTCAACTCATGACGCTCCCCTGCAGTAAGGTCGATTACTAGGATAAGGCGTATTTCTACAATCAGACAGATATCAATTCCGTTCTAGAGCTCTTTTTCAAGAATATGCACAGGGAATGGAACGACGGCGCTAGTAGGCGACCTGTTCGGGTCGTCACTCTATTTTTGGTCAGCTCTAATGTTTACTAACTGTACATTCTTCTTGTTTCCTGTTTCCAGTTCGCCCCGAATCCAAGAAGGCCAAGGACTTCCCTACTTTGAAGGAAGACCTAGCTGCTCTCCAGGCTATTGAAAATTCCTGGTAGGTCAGCTTCAACCCCCACACATTGTTGCTGTTGTCGCATCCCTCGCAGACCGTGCACTCAACTGATCTCCTCCTCTTCTTGCTCTTCGCATCCAATCACCTTGAAGTATGGTGCGCCTAGTGGTCACTCTCCCTCAGCCAAGTTTATTCGAAAGAAAGCTAAAAAGACTGAGATAGCAAAGAAGGCCGCTGGTGCTGAGTAGTCTGCGCCTAAAGAAAAATCCCCAGCTCCCACTCTGGGTGCACAAGATCCAGCTCTCAAGCCTCCTTTTCCTGTTGCGCAAGACCAAACTTTGGAAGTGGGTAATGCCGGTGCCACTGTCGCCCTGCTCATTTCGCCACCTCCCACCATGGAGGCCATGGACACATATGTCGAGCCCTCGGGGAGAGAGGTCGCCCTGCAGAAGGCCAAAGTTGCTGCACAAAAGAGAGGGAAAAAAGGCTCCTCCTCTTAGTCTGCCAAAGGTTCTTGCAGCAATAAAGACTCCTCTTGTCAATATGGGAAGGGCATGCACCTCCTAAGTTGAAAAACGGGCTGCCCAGCCTATCGGTTAGCCCTCCAAATGGCAGAGATTGGAGGAGAAGAGCCCGTCAAAGCAGGTGGTTGAGGAGAGGAGGAGCGATGACCATAGATAATCTAGGCAGGACTCTAAGCATAGGCGACTATCTAGACGAAGACATGACGAGCCCTACTCTTCTAACCAGACGAGGTCGGAGACCCGGTCTCCCAACGGTGTGGGGATGAGGTGGCGCCTACCTTTTCCTCTGACCTCCCTTCTTTAGCTAAGACAGGGGAGTACGGTTTTAAATTTGGCTTCGGTAGAAAGACTCCTCTGGCTAATGACTCTCGTGCTTGTGAGACCCTCCATCGATACTTCAGGCTTGCTAGGGACAAGCCTTTACCCGAAAGGTGCTTTGGCAAATATCCTATCTATAAAGACATATGCCGCTATAACACCCAGGTAACTCATGCTTTCACCCTTTTTGTTCTAATCTCATGATCGCGTTCTTATAATCACTGAGTCTAACCTTCTGCTATTTTAGCAAATCGTTTCCATCAACCGCCTTCGTCTTGACTATGAATCCAAGATCAAAGAGGTCCTGAAGATGACCACTCGCGACTGGACCACTCTTAAGCAGGAGCATAGCGTCACCGCCGAGAACCTCCAACATTGCGTAGATTCCAAGCACAAGCTCGGTATTTCTGAGGTGGAGGTAAAGGACCTCGGGAAGAGGGTAGAGGAGCTGGAAAAATTTGACTTTGCACTGCACACCTTTCTTTCCAACGCCAAAGATGAGCCTGAGGCTTTCAAGGAGGAGACTTAGAAACACGATACCGAGCTGTTAAGGGAGCTTGAGGCCAATAGGGAGGAGGCCAAGAAGAAGGAATCTGAACTATCAAAAGAACTGGGGAGAATCTAGAAGTCGAGAACCGAGCTGGGCCGGAAGTTTGAATTAGCCTGGAACGTGCACGCCGAGGAGCTCGAGAGGCTCAATTTGCAGAAGGACAGGGAGGTCCAGAAGGCGGTAAGAGGCAAACATAAAGTTGAGGTGCAAAAGTACAGGACACGTTTTGAGAAGGTAGAGAGTGACATCAAGGACCTGGAAGCTGTTCAAGACAACACTCTCCTAAAATCCCTGGCCTCTAGCCATGCTACGCTAATTGATAAGCTCATGAAGAGAGGTTTGCCCAGCCTAGAAGCTGACAAGAAGAAGTGGGAAGAGGTTTTGGCGAACTTCCAGGAGGAGCTTGCCGAAATGGACATCGTCAAGATGAATATGGATCGTGATCTTCGCGTCTCTCATCCATCCGATAGTAGCTGCTCCACACTCCCACCCCTTGTGGCTGCCTTCTTTATGGTTGGGACACCTCAACAGAATGAATTAACGTCAGAGGGCGGGGGTGAACTAGACCTTAACCCTACGAATGAGTTTACTCCTATTGGGCAAACGACCGACACCTCTGCCTTTGGCACTGCTGGTCCCGAGGTTGTTGTCGCTAATCTTGTTGTCTCCGAGTTCGTTACCCAGGAGGTCGTGGATGCTCAGGTGCTTGACCAGTTTGCTCCAATGTCACAACCCTCTCTGTCGATGCTGCAGCCGAGCTTGCGAGGACCTAAGAACAGGCCGCATGTGGTGCTTTCTGGTGCCCGCGAGGGCTTTAATATACAACTTTATTATTTTAACTACTTTGCATTGCTAACAGACTACAACACTTTGCCAAGTTCAAACATTGGACCGGATACTCAGAGAATCTCTCTAAGTGTTCCAACTACCTCTTTGTAAAACTTAATCTTTACAATCATGACTATAGTCCTACGACTCATGATCCTAGCAATCTCTATTACATGAATTGAGATGTTCACCATTATGCTTAATGTTCTTCACCTGTTCAAAATTTCTTATAGCCTCCTCAGCGTTCTAACGACTAAATTGCATCAGATTGAACCACTGCAACCCTAACTCATGAATTGCACTAGATAGAACCACCGTGGCCCTAATTTACGTTTGGACCATTACTTTCATAGTAACACGAAGTTCTTTCCACTCTTTGGATGTCTTGTTACCTACACTTCCTCCGAAGGACCAGGAGTCAGGTCGGCGATCTTGATTCTGATATTCAATATTCGCCACCTTCCGTAGAAGTAGCAAATATAGATGCGGAAAGTGATCTCGGCTCACTACAAGAAAACAGACAGGTAGAGACGGAAATATTCGTCTCTAATTCGTCGCTAACTAGATTTAGCGACGAATTAGAGACGAAGAAGAAATTGTCGCGTTTCATGAGTCGCAGATTTTTTTACTCTCTAATTCGTCGCTAAATCAGAGACGAAACGCGCTGCGTCTCTAATTCGTCGCTAAATTAGCGACGAATTAGAGACACAATTTAACGAGAAATTAGAGACTAACAATATGAAACGCAACTTTTGAACGCTAATTTGTCGCAAATTTTGCGAGTATAAATAGACGTCGCTAATTTAGTCTCCAAATTTGCGATCAATTCGCGTTTTAGATTTTTTGAGACGTTTAATTATCGCCAAATATAGCGACAAATTAGCGTCTAAA
>OVAN01016403.1:0-10627 GCA_900406275.1 Anastatica hierochuntica
CATCTTAGTGGCGGTTGACTATGTCTCCAAGTGGGTAGAAGCAATAGCAAGGTTGACGAATGATGCAAGGGTAGTGATCAAGCTCTTCAAAACGATCATTTTTCCAAGGTATGACACTCCTAGGATTGTGATAAGTGATAGTGGAAGTCATTTCATCAACAAGGGTTTTGATAAACTCTTGAGAACCAATGGAGTAAAATAGAAATTGGCAACACCATATCACCCTCAAACTTTCGAACAAGTAGAGGTATCCAATCGCAAAATCAAAGAAATACTAGAGAAGACAATTGGAGTGAATAGGAAAGATTGGTCTACCAAGCTTGATGATGCACTTTGGACATATAGAACGACATTCAAGACGCATATTGAGACTACTCCATTCAATCTCATCTATGGGAAGTCTTGCCACTTACCTATTGAGTTGGAACACAAAGCACTTTGGACTACAAGAAAGCTTTATTTCAACTACAAGGAAGTCGCGGAAAGAAGATTAGTGCAATTGGAAGAACTTGAAAACTTGAGGCAAAATGTTTATGAGACCTCAAAAATATATAAGGAAAATACAAAGGCTTTTCACGATAAGAAGATCCTCAAGAGAGAGTTCAAAAAAGGAGATAAAGTTCTATTGTTCAACTCTCGGTACAAACTCTTTCCAGGGTAATTGAAGTCAAAATGGTCGGGTCCTTTTGAGGTTGAAGAGGTGATGTCATATGGTTCAATCACTCTAAGGAACCGTTCCGGAGAAGAATTTATGGTGAATGGGCAAAGATGCAAGCCATATTTGGCGGATACAATACTAAAGGGAGAGAGTTGTCTCGTCCTCGTCGATGCAATATCACCATGAACCGCTTCAAAGTCAAGCTACTGACTATAAACAAGCGCCCTTGGGAGGCATTCCCAAGAAGAAAAATCCACTTTGTCAAATAAATAAACATTTTTAATTTTAATTTTCTATATTTTATGCTTACGTATCTAATATAAGTTTTGTGATTTTGATTTATAGGGGTATGAAAATGAACGGTGCATCTACCAAACGGATTCCCGAAAAGATTCTAACACTCTCCTCAATTTCTAAAATGTTGGGAAAGTTGTTGAGAAATGAAGAGAAAGGGGAGTACATAGCAAATATTTTATTATAGCACATGTATTTAGTAGCTTTTCTCTTTCGTTGCCATTACTTCTCTCTCTCTCTCTCTCTTAAACACTTAGCAAAAACACTCTCTCTCTCATTTGTTAGAAGAAATCGACATATACCCCTAGGATTTTTGAAAACTTGAGTTTGATTTTCTAATTCATTCTCTTGAACCCTTCCTTGCTTTAACATCTTAAGAACCTAAGGTATGTATCTAATCTTTTAATTTTGAAAAAATGTTGAAACTTTCTTAGATTCTTGGGTTCTTTAATTTTAGAGTTCTAAGCTTGAAATAAGTTGTGCTCATGGTTAGAATAACTTAGAGAATGCTTGGGAATAAGGATTCATGGCTTAGTTTAGAAACTTTGGTGCTCATTTGAAAGTTTTGAAAAATTGTGTTTTTAAAGTGTTCTTGAATATGAATAGTAACTTTTTCAAACTTTCATGCATTTAAATGATTTGATGATCTCAAATGATAGCCTAAGGAAAGATATGAAGTTCCTAACAAGAATTTTGCAATTTCGGTGAGTCAAAATGAAGTTATGACCATTTTAATCCATGATTTTGGATTGCTGACGGGTTTGAGTTACAAAATTAAAAAGTTTGTAATTCAATGAATTTTGGGCATCTTGAGTTATCTCTTGCATTATTCTTGTGTTCCTTGATGCCTTGAGAATGTTCTTTGACATTTGAACCTTCTCGAGTTCAAGAATTTTGAGCCATAAAGTTTTTTGGAACTTACGTGTGTGTGTGTGTGTATATATATATATATATATATATATATTCTTTCAATGTAGGAATCAATTGAGTGAACAAGCATAATGACACCAAACACAAGAGGAGGAAAAGGAGTTCAACTTCAAAAAGGAAAGTCCAAACAAGCTTCTACATCTAAGGGAGCTTCTACCTCTAATGGAGCAACAAGTTCAAGAAGAGCATCAATGCCAGCTAAAACCACTCCTCAAGGGCGGCCAATCGTTAGGTGCCCGATCTCAAAGACACCTCCACCTCATCTGTTACAAATCAAAGATTCCACTTAGAATGAGGATGAGAGGGAAGAAAGGAAATTCTTTGAAGAGATAAACTTCGAGCTTACAAAATTCATGGGGAATAGGGTATTACAAGTTGTGGGACTTTATGAAGAAGTATGCTATCTACTTGAAGGAAGGAATCTCAAATGCTTGATTGACATGAGCGAATCCCTCTATGAGGAAGAGGTGAAGGATTTTCTTGCGACAATTAATATTGTCTACAATTCACCATCACGACCAAAGATAAAGTATGGGTATCTAAAATTTAAGATTAGGGACAACAAATACTCAATGAGCATCTTTGAGGTTTGCAAGGCATATGATCTACCACAAGTGGAGGAAGCTAGGTTTCCTTATTAGGAGGAATCAACGCCTTTTGGGAACTCATTGCCGATAGACCATTCACAAATGCCAATCCCAAATATTCGAGAATAAGAAACCCGGTCATAAGATATGTTCAAATGCTCTTTGCCAACACACTCTTTGCAAGGACTGAGATTGGAAGGGTACACTGAAGCGAGGTGCTTCTTCTATTTCTAGGGCTAAAGGACGATTTGGAACAATGGAAGGAGTATTTGAAAGATGATGATTTTGGTTCGAACAACAATATAGCGGTACTCTTCCTTAGACATATGGCGAGCTTCCAAGGTAAATGGGTTAGGACAACGACCCTTCCAACAATTCTTTTTGGGAGTTTCCTAACACCGATATTCAAGAGAGCTCAAGTACAATTGGGAGAACCAAGCTTGGTGAGAGATCACATAGGCCTTCGAGACCTCATCTATTGGCGTTTCATCTGAGTCAACAAGACGACCGAGGAGATGGAGTCCCTCTTCAACGAATTCAATACCGGAAAGAGGGTATATATGAGTCTCCCATGCGATGAGCTAACAAGCATAAGCTCATTGAACAATGTCATCTTCGTGCATTCGGGTAAAGAGGATGAAACGGAAGCTTCAAGCGAAATGAGGATGATAAGAGCCCATGGGGAGTCAAGCACGGTCGCCTCCAATGCCGCCACAAGCACCACCACCAATCCAATTCCATTCGTTATACAAACAAGGAGAGAGAAAGAGCTCCTAAAGGCTCTTCAAGAAGAAAGGAGAGCATTTGAAAAAAGGTGAACCGTGACATTGAATACCTAAGGAGACAACTCATTGGGGCGCATAGCTAATCAAGACATGAGAATTTGGGGAGTGGACATACGGAGGGAATCATTGCTCAAGCAAACACCCCACTAGCCGCGGAAGCTCTAATATCTTTGGTGGAAGTGAGAGAGAATATAAGAAACGACCCCAACATAAAAACCTACAAGCGAATGAGGAAGAGAAGAGAATCCACCAAACCAAGCTCACCTTAAAAGAAAGAGGTACAACCTACAACCATTGTGAATACCATCTCATATTTTTGGTTTTAGCTATTTCTTTTGAAGGTAAATCTCACGGCTTGGAATTCACCGGGACGGTGAAATTTAAGTCCAGGGGAGAAGCCTTGGAATTAATGCTTATTTTCATTTTGATGTTTTCCTTTTGCCATATTTGAGTCATGCATTGTAGATAGTTATGATTTAGAAAAAAACAAAAAGAATCGAAAAACTTCAAAAATTAAAAAAAGATTTTCAATTTGTTTAAAAAACTTTGCATATAGTTTGCATTCATTTGTGAATACATAGGTTGCTAGAGCATATAGGATTGCATTTTTACATAGAGAACCTTGCCTTGTAAGTAGACTTAGTCATGCTTACAATTCAATGCCCTCATTAGTTGTATTATGACGCTCCTCATTAGTAGTATTATGATGCTTTGAATTTGGAAAATCCATGCTTTGAATCGGAAAATCCATGCTTAGAAATTCAATGCCCTCAGTAGTAGTATTATGATGCTCTTTGTGAAAGTTGAAGCATATTGGATTTGAAACCTATCCCATCTAAGTGAACCTAATTGGAATTAGTTTTTCTTGCTTATGGTCTTGAAGTACCATTCCATGGTCAAACACTAAACACTTGAGTTATGTTTTGACCTTATTTTACCATTCTTCTAAACTCAAGTGGCTACTCCCATTTTAAGAGTAGTTACCCCACCTTGAAAACCCAAAACCTTTCTTTTTAGACCTTCCTTATTGTTTGAATGTGAGGCATCTTTTGGAAAATGCACACATGGGAAAAAACTCGTGTAAATTGAAGTTGAGCGACAAAGTCTAGTGCTTCCTTAGAGTTAGCCTCATTTTAAGGTCAACTAGATTTTAGGAAGGGGTCTTTCAATTAATACATGGGTTGGGAGTTGTTGTTGGTGAGTCTAGTGTTAAAATCTTGAGAAGGTTGTTATTTATTGTAAGAAAATATAAGGGAAAGAGTATTTAAAGAAAGGAGTCTAAGAGATCCAAAGTGTTGTAAGTTCCTAGCATAAGTCTCAAGAATTAAGAATTGCTAAGAGAGTCACTAGTGAAATTTCGAAAAAGAAAAATTATTCAAAGTTTTTGATTTAGTGATAGTGGCTCCAATAAGAGAATATTAAAGAGAATTGCTAGAAGAACAAAGGGTTTGTAGAATTATAAAAGGTTTTCTTAGTGCTAAGGAATAATCGAAAAAAGGGAGTTGTTAATCTCATTGGGGAATCTTGAGAATCTTGCTAATAAAGAGCTTGTGGAATTTCGACCTCTAGAGCCTTAAGAAGGGAAACACATCCGAGTAGTGTAGGTAACTAATGAGAATCGGGATTCGTAGCCTAGTGGAAGCAATAGCTTTGTATACAAAAGTTGTTCGGCTACTACCTTGATTTTTCCATATGTCTTGCATTACTTAATTTTGAGAGAAAACGACCATCAAAAATTGAGTGAAACCTCCTTTAAACACTTTTTTAAACATCCATTCCCTTTTTATTTCCAAGCTGAATGGATTGAGACTTCTTGCCCATAAGTAAAGATCGCATGCCATAAGCTTAATTTAATGTTAAGGAATAGGTGGATAAGATAGTTTGTGGATATTTAACTTAGGTACCTAGAAATAGTTCTTGTGATTAGCATGGCGAATTAAATTGAGTATTCATGATTTATGCATTATAATACTACTCTTTAGGACATTGGGTTGAAGGCATTTTTAGACATACTCTGGCTTGGATTCTCATTTCCAAACCTCGCTTCCGGATTTGATCTTTGTTGTTTGCTTGAGGACAAGCAAAGGACAAGTCCGGGGGAGTTGATGTGCATATGTTTTTATGCATTTTAATGCTCATTTCTTTTATGTTTTAGATGCATTTAGGTTGTAAATATTGCATATAAGTCTTAGAATCCATAGGTTTGAGTCTATAGTCTAGTTTAGGATCATTTTGCATTTGCATATCATTTTCTTTGCATTTATAGGCACAACCTTTGGAGATCAATTTGAGAGCTTGAGATGATGGATTCTAGAGGCTAAAAGAACCAAGAATCAAGGGGATATAAAGGCTAGAATAAATGGCAGAAGATGGGATCAAAAGAGGCCATCAAATGGTGAAGAAACAAGCCACAAGCTGTCAAGGAGACTTAGCATCGACCCAGAGGTCGATGCTGGGTAGCATTGGGTCGATGCTGCGTTACCTTGGCAGATTACTCCCTAACACAATGCAACATCGACCTCCTTCCTCCTATAAATACCCCTTTAACCTAGTTTTATGCATCCAACTTTTATCCAACACTTCTATAACTTTTCTCCTTCTTCAAGATTTATTTTTATGCTTTCTCTCTTGATCTTTTAGATCAAGAGTCCCCCTTTTAATTTTATATCTTCGATCAAACATCTATCTTATCTATGAAATCTATCTCTTTCTCTTCATCTCTTTTCTTTTTCTTCTTTATGTTGTGTGAGTAGTCTTTTTGATGGAACCAAGGATGTTTAGATCTACTTAGATTAGGTTGTGATATGGTGGTAGGGATAGCTAATCTTAGTTTCCTAAGGATTTGGTGTGCTTAATGCTAGGTTGTAGAGTAGCTAACTAAGATTTAGACTTGTATGCATTTCTCGCCCGAGAGGTGTTTGATGAAATGTCTAAGAGAACCAAATACTTGTTATTTCAATCTAGCCAATGAGAGCTGTTTGCTAGATTGCTAGTGATTATATGGGCTTTCTCTTAATGATTTCTAATCGATTTATCATTTGCAACAAACGAGAGTTGAGCGAATGCGATTGATAAGGAAATGGTCTCTTGCCATGAGAGTGGATTAGGTTAGTATTGCCTTTCGTCATGGATTTATGCTCAATAGCTTGATCTAACACCAATATCACCATCGTTCTAAGTGGATCCATTACAACATCCCTTGGTCCATCATCTTAGATTATAGTTCATTTCAAGTTAGCATCTTTTAAGTTTATGTTCGCTTTCTTTATTTAAGTTTATTGTCTTTATTTAAGTTTTTTACTTTCTTGCCTTGCTTTCATTTCTAGATTATTAAGAAAACGAAAACAAACTCAACCTCTTTTATTTGCTTAGATTAGGCTTGAGTGTGTATTCCCAATGCTTAAATTTATCTAGCTAAGTTTTGCTCCTTATGATTTGACCCCAAAGTACTACAATGACATATCCCTGTACTTGCGGATTGTGTGATTGTTAGGAAACATGCTTATAAATTTAAAGCTTCGTCGTATTGTGAATTGTGTGATTGTTAGGAAACATGCTTATAAATTTAAAGCTTCGTCGTGTCTTTTGTTTGCATAAACAATAGGCGCTCAACAATAGTATGGGAGGTTCAGATAGATAAGATTTTAGTTGTTTAATAGAAGCTACGTCCCGTACGAACTTCTTATTATTGTTTAGAAGTTTATAGAATGGGAGGCACTTATTCGTAGCCCTGGAGATGAACCGATTTAGGTCGGCAATTCATCTGGTCAACCTTTGTACCTCCCTGGTTGTCCTTGGCGACAAAATTTCCAGGAAAGTAGCTATCTAGTCAGGGTTAGCTTTGATTCCTCGTTCAGTCATGAGGTATCCTAGGAACTCTCCTGACGGTACCTCGAAGGTGCATTTTACGGGGTCAAGTTTCATATCATACTTATTGAGGATATCAAAAAATTCTTTGAGGTAACTGACGTGATCATCTCCATTTGAAGATTTGACTAACATGTATCGATATAAACCTCCATTGTTTTTCCAAGCTGTTGGGCGAACATTTTGTTCACGAGGCTCTGGTAGGTGGCTCTTCGTTTTTCAAACCAAAAGGCATGACTTTATAACAGTAAATACCATGTTCTGTTCTAAAGGCGGTCTTTTCTTGATACTCAGGTTCCATCATTATTTAATTATATCCCGAGAAGGCATCCATGAAGGACAGTAGTTGGTGGTCTGCTATTGCCTCAATTAAAAGATCAATATGAGTTAATGGAAACATGTCCTTAGGATATGCTTTGTTTAGGTCGGTGAAGTCAACACATGTCCTCCATTTCCTGTTTTTCTTTTTGATGACCACTGGATTGGCTAACGAGTCGGGGTAGTGAACCTCTCGAATCGCGTCAGCATTCATCAATCGGTCAACGTCGTCATTGACAGCTTAAGCCTTCTCATGGCCAAGTTTACGTCTTTTTTTGTTTTACAGGCTTAAATGTGGGGTCCACATTAAGCTTGTGCGTGGTTATACTTGGATCGATACCCTTCATATCGTTGGTGGACCATGCAAAGGTCCTCACGTTGTCTTTGAGGAAGCGTATGAGTTTACTCTTAATTCTCGGGAGAAACTATGACCCGATGCGGACGCATTTTTTGTGATGATTATCATCGATGCAAATTTGTTCGGTGATGTTTCGCGGAGGGCCTCGTGTGCTCTGTTGCATTGCTTGTTGCTCCTGAATCTGTCATTGCTATTGAGTCAACTCTTTAACGATTTGAAAACCTCCTAGGTAGGAGATTTTGGACACCTTCTGCCTACCTTGGATCGTAGCTACCCCTTCGAGAGTTGGAAACTTTACGTATTGATGGTAAGTTGAAGCAATTGCTTTCATCTTGTGGATCCAGGGACTTCCCAGGATGGCATGGAATGGAGTCAGCTTGTTGATTACCACAAAATTGATCATCTTCTTGACCCCACTAGTTAAGACTTGGAGTTTGATTGTTCCCAAAGAGATAGTTGTCTCCCCCGAGAAACCTACGAGATTGGCCTTTTGGCCTGTTATTTTGTAGTCGTCTATCTCCATCCCTTTTAGGGCATCATAAAAGATGAGGTGTACAGAGCTTCCGGTGTCAGCCATAAGATTAGGCACCTCGTAACCAGCCACGTTGAGTGTGATAACTAAGGCATCATCGTGGGGTCGGTTGAAGCCTGATGTCTCGCTTTCCCAGAAAGATATCTTAGTATTTGATTCCGGAGGAGGAGGCTTCGTTCAATTACTGAACTCGGCGTTACGCAGGTGACCTTTTATAGAGTTCGCGAAATCTTGACAGAGCTTTGACCCTCCCAGTATATAGTCGACCCTTGTTTCGCTGGCTTGTTGATTCGAAGCCTTGTCGAATAAGGCGGCTACCATTCCTTCGAGAAGAGGCTTCGGCACTCCAACCCGAAGGCTTTTCCCCTGGGGGAATTTTCCTAGGATCATATCGATCCTTTTCTTGGGAGCAAGAGTGGGCGAATCGGTTTCCTTTTCAGTAGACCTGTTTCTTTTGGGTGAATCTTCCCTCGGTGCCCTCTTTTCGAAGGGTGGCGGTCTCTTGAGATCTACATCTCTTATTTCAATGGCGGCAAACTTCACGGCCAGCTGTCGTTGGAGATCCCAACACTCTTCTGTGGAGTGTCTTTTCCTTTCATGGTAGGAACAAATTTGTTCTCGTCATAAGGTTTGGTCCGGGGAGTTTTTCTTGTTGTCATAATAGGTTTTTTCCTGTTCCGAAAGCCACCTTTCCTGTGAACTCCCTTTCCCTCTATGGAATCAGCCTTCGGAGGGTTCTGAGGCTTCTTACTGATCTTATCCATGGCGGCGGTTTCTTCCTTTAGAGTAATAAATCAAGATGCTCTATGTAAAGCGTCATCGATTTTCGGATGAGGAATAACCGTTAGCTCGGACCACAACTCGGATCGGTACCAGAGACCTCTTCGTAGGGCCTCTATAACTACTTGATCATTAGGATTCGAGAGTTTGCTTCTAACTGCTATGAATTTATCTATATAAACTCGCAGGGTGTCTCCAACTCCTTGCCTAATCTTCCATAGAGTTGCTCAGAGGCCTGTTTTCTAATATGAGTCGAATACTGCTTAATTAAAGCATTAGATAGCTAGTCGAAGCTATCTATTGAATTCGGTTCGAGACCAGAAAACCATTCGAGAGTTGTCCCTGTCAAGATTTCGATAAAGGTTCGGCAGTAGCCTGCCTCACACTCTTCACGAGTGAAGTGAGCTTTGACAATAGCCACTCTGAAAGCTCTTAGGTGAGCTTTAGGGTCCGAGGTCCCGTCATACTTAGGAATCCTAAGCTTTTTTGTATCTCTGATATGGGAATTCGCGATTTTGTAGGTAAACGGGGTTCCTCGAGTTTCTTCAATTATGGTTTCAATTTCGGGAGCTGAGTTGGTGGCCTTGTGGACCTGAGCGTTCAACCTTTGGAGAGCTGCATGACTTCTCTCCATGTACCTTCGGATTGCCTTGGATATGTCCAAATGGTCGATGCTCGTGTCATCAATAGGTCCTCGATTAGTGAGCTCTCGCAGAAACGAGTTTCTATCACGCCCCCACGTAGCTGTTGGTCCGAGCATCTCGCAAGTTTCCGGATTAGGTTGCTGAGGATGATCAGTTGGGTAGGCTGCTGCTGCAACCTTTGTTTGAAGCTGAGCTCCTTAGTTTAGGGAGCGGCCTCGAGCCTGATGTACCGAGGCTGAGGTGTCGATACCAGGTGGAATCGAGGTGTCTCCTCCAAACCTCAATATAGGTGGCGGTGGAGGTAAATACTGATCCTGCGTGGGTAACTGGCGAGGGACCTGAGCAGGTGCTGAGTTGTTGCTAGCAGTGTTGGTTCCCATCGCGGAGATAGCTGGAGAATTGAACGCAGGGGCCATTCTCGTAACGGGGGTCCGAAAGGTGGGTCCCTGATCCTCATGTATCGTGCTTTCCGTAGAGTACTCTAGACGGCAACGAGGAAAAATGGGTCAACGACGAGTACCCAGTAGGTTACTCCGGAGGCTCGTCGCAGTAACGGTCGCGACGATGGAGCCAGATACCTCGTTGTCTCTTTGAATTGCTCTTGCCGGGACACTAGTTGGTGAACCAAACTTTCATTTTTTTTGGGTTTTATTCACCAATTGGAGCATCATTTGGCAGAATTCGAAGAGATGATCCGTCATCTGGCTCACAGCTAGTGCCGGGGGCAGAGATCCGCCAGTAGCTTGCTCTTCAGATTCTCCGAGAGCTAGAGGTCTCAGTATTTAATCTACAAAAAGCTTCTGAGAGGTCGTCCTAGTTGTCCCTCACGATTTGTGGTTCGTCAAGTTTTAAATTTATAAAACCTAACTACCAA
>OVAN01016404.1:0-10627 GCA_900406275.1 Anastatica hierochuntica
ATTCAGAAACTAGGTCGCGAATCTAATTTCAGCATTAAGCACAGAGAAAAGGAGAAGATCACAAGTTAACTCCCCAATCTAACAACCTAACAATCATTGAATCATGAAATCCCCTTTAGAGAAACCCTAAACCCAACTAAGAAAACTACTCACACATATCAATCAAATCAACACAAGATGAAATTGGGGAAAACATATTGTATTGAATGATTAAACAAAGAGTAGAGATAAGAAATCTTCTCCAAACGAAGTACAGAAGTATCGGATCTCTCTCGGAAATACAAAGCTCAAAAGTCTGTTCTGATAAATCGAAAAAATCATAAACTGATTGAAAAGTCGAGTCTAGGTTTTAGGTAAACAACTCGGTTCGTTTTAATCTTCGGTTTGCGTTTTCAGGTCTGGTCCGAAATCGGGAAAAGGATCGATCAATCCATGTCCCTTCACAGGACAAGGATCGATTGATCCCTGTCCTTCTGTGTGGACATTTCTGCAGTCTTCTTGATACTTCCTTCGGTGCTTGAATTCCACTCTAAATGCGTTCTTTTAGTCCATTCAAGCCTCGTTCCTGTAAAAACATCAAAGAACAACAAACCATGCAAAAACGATCTGAATACATACTAAAAATCTTAATTCTTGTACAAAAACCGTAGTAAAAGCACATAAAATGTGGATACATCAAACCACCACGAATACTCTGATGAAATCCCTGAGGACATGGTTCATGAGTCTCATGAAGGTATTGGGAGCATTGGTGAGTCCGAAAGGCATGATCAGCCACTCATAAAGACTATGCTTGCTCTTAAAAGTTGTCTTCCATTCATCTCCTTCCTTCATGTGAATCTGATGGTAACCACTCCTTAAATCTATTTACGTGAAGATAGTAGATCCACAAAGCTCATCTAGCATGTCATCAAGGCGTGGGATTGGATGTCTGTATTTGACGGTAATGTTGTTGATGGCACGGCAGTCAACACACATCCTCCAGGAACCGTCTTTCTTGGGTACTAATAGAACAGGAACTGCGCAGGGACTAAGACTCTGGCGTACATATCCTTTTTCCATGTATTCAGTGACTTGTTTTTCCAGCTCCTTAGTCTCATCCGGATTGGTTCGGTACGCAGGCCTGTTGGGTAGAGGAGCACCTGGTACTAGATCGATTTGATGTTCTATGCCACAAATAGGAGGTAGTCCTGATGGGATTTCCTCTGGAAAGACATCACTGAATTCCTCCAAAAGATTCGACATTCCTAAAGGAATCTAAGACAATCATTAGCACTAACTAGGGACTCCTTATACATAATCATAAAGACAGGCAATTCAGAATCAATACATTCAGAAACTTCCCTGGCATTAATGTATAGAACCGAACTGTTAGAAGGTTCCTTTTCCGGCGTGGATTTGGACTTGGCTTTGAGCTGGTCATTGTAAATTTCGTGAGGTTTCATGGGCAGTAGGGCCACGTTTCGGCCTTTATGGTTGAATGTCTGCTTGTTGGTGAATCCATCATGTTGGACTTTGCGATATGATTGCCATGGTCTTCCCACCAATACATGGATTGCCGTCATTGGTATAACATCACATAGGATCTCGTCTTCGTACCTGCCAATGGTTAGTGTAACCTTAACTTGTTTATTGACGTCAATACCTTTGCCATTGTCAAGCCAAGGGAGATTGTAAGGTCGTGGATGTGGCTGCATTTCTAGTCCAAGTTTCTGAACCATCACCTTGCTAGTTGCATTGGTACAACTCCCGCCATCTACAATCAAACTACATACCTTACCTTTGACAAGGCAACAAGTATGAAAAAGATTTTCTCGTTGGCATGATTCCATTTATTGAGTTTGAACTGTGAGAGTTCTTCGAGTTACTAAGAGTTCTCCCACAACAGGAGGTAGCTCTTCTTCTTCCTCATAGGCTGATTCTCCTTCTGAATCGGATTGAGGAATGATTTCTCCATCGTCTCGTAACATACACACCTTCTTGTTAGGAAAATTACGAGAGTAATGTCCCATTCCTTGACACCTGAAACATCGTACACTAGTTAGAGACGTAGTAGACTTGGATTTAAAGTCAGATTTTACTCCCTCTTTTGTCACAGATTGCGACGACTTAGTGTCTTTGGGGTAGATAGGTTTAGACATGGTGTTGTTGTCTCTCGGCTATGAGGTAGTAGGCGTGAAGGAGGATCTGATAGTACGCCTTTTGTTTTGAGCTTCAATGAGTTCCGCTTTGTGAATCATCTCGTCAATGTCTGCGTAGGTCTGAAGCTCCAATTTGTCTTGTATGTCACGGTTACGATCTCCCAAGAACCTGGACATAACCATATCTTCGCCTTCTTGAAGATCTGCGCGAATTAAAAGAGTTTCCAATTCCTGGTAATATTCCCGGACAGACTTAGAACTTGAATTAGGCGCCTAAGCTTGCTGAGAATCACCCTATGGTAATGAGCCGGAATAAACTTCTTGCGCATTTGAATGAGTAACTGCGTCCAAGTGGTGATTGGGGTTTCATTGGCACGAGCACGCGTAAGACAAAGCTGTTCCTAACAAAGTAAGGTATAGTCGCTGAATTCAGATATGGCTATTTTCACCTTGTTGGCTGGATAAGTACCTGCGATCAAGAGGATTCCATTTTACGCTCCCAATCAAGATATAACTCAGGATCATTTGAACCAATAAAAGAAGGGAAACGAATTTTGAGATGTTTGATATGTTGCTGCGCAGGATCAACATCTCTACGTGGTTCTCGGCCTCGAGCGCGGATGGTGCTGCCATGGGATTGATCCGAAAGATCTTGATCTTCATAATACACAGCATCTTCTTCGAAGAAAATACGTTGTCCTCCTATGGTTGTGCATGGTCTATTATGGCGTGGAGATAGAGCAACAACTCTTGTTCCTCTCGCATCTGCATCATCAAAAGGAAAAGGATTAGTGTTGTTTCGAACATCTTGAGATGGTCTCAGCCTAGTAGATGTAAGTTTTGGTCATTGGGCTGAGGTGCCAATGTGGCCTTTGCCCTTGTGTAAACGCTTGGTTTCAGAGGGGCTTGGAGTATGTGATGATTCTTCTCCAGTGGATGCTCGTGCTTGAATCATCTCTTTAAAAGTGGCATCAAATCTTGTGTTGAGTTGTTCCATCTGTTGAGCTAATTGTTCATTGAGTTGAGCAGTGATCTGAGTAGAAAGAACCTTAGAGGACTCTTTGATCTACTGAGCCATCATCTTGTTAAGATTCTCCATGGCTTCAGGTGAAAGCTCCATGGTACCTGAAAACAAGATCAAACAAGCTCATAGTAAGGAGTTCTTTGAAAAGAATTAGTGCACTTAACGGAAACTTTCTTCAGTTTTAAGTTAAAATCCATAACTGATATGGGCAGTAAACACTCGAGATTCAGCACCAAACAACAACTAAATTCAGCCTAAACACTTGGAAAAACACACAAGGAAATCACGCAAACTGGTTGTAGTTCGCAAGCACAAAACAGTTTCGGTTTTGAGGTGTTTCTATCGATAATCCTAGCCAAATTTCGGAACTGAAACTAACACTAGATGCAACAACCAAATCACGATGATACCAAGTCAAAATAGAAGACAATAGATCAGTTTTGGAGCAGCAGAGTCACGCCAACAGCAATGAAAAACAAACGATTTCACACGGACAACAATTTATCGCAAAAAGGAGAACAAAACAGAAACACGACAAAGTTGGCTTAAACCACAAGGTACTGCAGTAGCTAATCCTCGTGATTTCCTGGCTCTGATACCACATGATACGATCCTAGGAATACAACTCTGAAGTTTAAAGGTTGTAGCTCGGGAGAATGGACCATGCGACGGTTAAGAGGAGAGCTGGAAGCGAAGGAACACAAAGGGAGCGGACTCGACAGAGGTGTGATGACGGGAATGATGAGAGATGGAAGGTTGATTTCGACACAATCAAGTGGTGAAACGCTTGGTTGCTGGATAGAAGAACTTCTAGGAAGAAACAATCTTGTTAGAAGCTTGGATTCAATAAAGAAACACATAATCGATGATGAGAGAACAATGAAGCAAGCTGCTATTTTTCTATTACGTTATTCTCTGAGTTTTTCTAACAAGGATCACGTAAACTTATGGAAAAGAAAAAGGAGGCACATGAGCCTTAGGGTTTTCGACACACCTTCAAAAGAAAACAACAAGTAGTTTTAAAAATAAATAAAACAACATGAAGTCTTAATTTAAACAAAACAAAACAGCACGTAGTGTGTTGTTTTGACATTTAACCAAATAATTCACTAAATAGCTTAATGAAAGTAACTCATCCTGCCTCGTTAAAACCTTAATGTTCGGAAAACCCGGGGGGGGGGGATAAAACCGCGCATTTAAGGAAAAAAGAGTACAATTATGAGCACTTGGCTATTCAGTAAAGTCACCTCGCTCTTCTTGCGGAATATGGGTAAATATGTTGTAGACAGCAGTGTCTTGATGATCATCCATTTCCGTGTTAATCAAGGCTCGGACTTCCTTAGCTAACTCCTTAGCTTTTGAACGTGTTACCCTGCCTCCGGAGCTAATTCCTGGGTCTTGGATCGTGTGATCCTTCCTTATGGCTCAGGAGCATCTTCCTTCGAGCTTGAGCTAGCCATGGTCATATCACTTAGCATCGCAGATCATTCCCTCAGCCTCCTTGGGAGCAATCTCTCGCCATGTGCCCAGCTCCACCATTGTCTTCTTCGCTCTCTTCATTTCCTCTTCTCCGGCTTCTTCCTTGTCTCTGGACCGTTTCTCGGAGTCCCTGCTTTCGGCTTCCCTTTTCCCTTCCGATCCATCTTCTTCTTCTTTCTTGCCGAACAAGTTACTTCCCACTTTAGGTTTTACTCTGTCGTTTTGATCCATGGCTCCGATTTCTTTTCCGGTCCGATTTTTCTCTGGTATTCTCCGAGTCCATCTCAGATGCAGGTCCCGCAACTTTCTTCTTCTCCAAGGCGTTTGAAACCCTAGCTTTCACACCTTGCTTGCGCCGCAAGTCAACAAAACTCCTAGCTCCTTCCTTGTGCCACAAGTCATCTACACCACTGAGGAATCTCGCCATCAACGACCACTGCTCTCCTCCTCCACAGACGGTCTCCGCTTCGACAGCCTCCACCACCACCTTCGACGCCTCCGCTTCACCGTCGTGGCCTCGGATCTCTCTCGACTCTGCCGCTCCCCTCTCGGGTCTCACTTTTGCCGCCCTCTCCGCTACTCGTTCGACTCCCTCCTCTCCTAATCACGGCTTCCGCGGCCATCTCCGCTTCCTCTGTCGCACCCGAAGCTCTGATCCGACACTCCGCCGCCTCGGATTCTCCTCCAACCCCCTTCGACTCTCCCGCTACTCTCACGTACCTCCTCTTCCTCTGATCACTCCCACCACCACTTCTCCTCCGACTCCCACGATCATCGACTTCGCGACTCCCTCCGCGAGGGCCTCTCCTCCCTCCTCTTTCGCGATCATTTCTCCTCGTGGCCTTTCCGCTCCCACAATTTCCTCTCGGCATCATTTCTCTCCTCCTCCACCACTCTCCATCACCGCCTTCTCTTCTCTCTCTCCCTCCTTCTCCGTGGCGGCCATCTCTCTCTTTATCTTCTCCTCCGCGGCGACTCGGTTCATCTTCTTCTCCTTTGTTGCTTTCTCTTTTTTTTTGATTTGGTTGCGTGAGTGGGAGAGAAAAGGTGAGAGGGTATTAGGGTTTAGCATGGGGAAATAGTGTTAGCGGGTCGGATCGGATACGATGCGGGTGGGTTAGCGGTTTGGGCAAGGGTTAGGACTTGGTCTTAAAAGGCAGGGTTTTACAATTTTAATCACAAGATAAAGCACCAAAAAACTTCTTCTTCTTTCTTTATCAAAATAAAACTTCTTCTTCTTCTATCAATCATCGTCAAATCCTCTTTTTACCACAAAGTGCGTTCATCAAGTTTTTGGTCTCCAAATCCTCTTCTCCTATCGGATGGCTTTCTTGTCTAAGGTAGCCTTCATACATGAAATATCAAAAGCGTCTTGTGATTTCTCCATGTATATCAAAATCTTCACTCATTGACTCATTGTGCTATTGATTACAAAACTCAAAAAAAAAACAATTAGTTAAATCCCTTACAAAAGCTTCTCTCAAAGGTTACCTAATTAACAAAAAAAAATAATAGCATTAATTATTCCTCTTAAAGACATCAAAACTATAAATTGGGAGACAAATGTTCGTAACATGGAAATCAATTTACTTGGGTCGGAAGGGTATGGAGCTAGTTGAGCCACATCAAAATAAATATAACGACAATGCAACATTTTTTTTTGTCAACCAGACATTGATTAGAATGTAATGTCCATATTGGTTGTCCAATTCTGGGGAACTATGTCTACAAAAGAACAAATGTAAGATAAAGAACGGGTAGTACGGACTAAACAATCTGCCTGCACATTTAGTGAACGGGGAATAAGAGTCAGGGAGAAATCTGAAAGCGAAGCGCGTAGGCCCAGGAAATCTTCTATGAGCGTGTGAAATGTTGGCCAGTCTTAAGGTTTTTGAATGATTGAGATCAGCTCAGCACAATCTGTCTCGAAGTTGTTGCATACGATCCTTCTTGCGGTAACCATTCGCATTGCCCATATTAATGCTTCCATCTTTGTGTGCAGTGGTGATAGACTTTGCCTCTGACCTTTTGCCCCAATAAGTAAAATCTTACCATGGTCATATACACACACCCAACCGAAGTCTGAAGTATTATCGCGTTCCTTCCATGCACCGTCAACACTACAATGTATAAAATTTTCTCGCCATTTGTGGCCTGAGGGTTCCCAACTATTTGTTCTAATTGTGCTACCTGTGCTTCCTTCCAAGCTGAGAAATCACTCTCCGCTTTTCTTAAGATTTCAGTTGGTTCCATTTGTAATCCTTGAAAAACCTTCTTATTTCGTGATTTCCATAGATGCCAAAGAATCCAGGGAAACACATTAAAATGTTCATTACTTGTGTGTCCTGAAGAAATTGCCCCGGACAAGTAATCTCGTTCGTATAAACAGATCTTGTAGGAAAATTCCGTTCCCAAAGTAATATGTGTGTTTATCCAAACTTGTAAGGCTGAAGGGCATTGGAAAAACACATGATTCATCGTCTCGTCGTGGGTACCACACATTTTGCAAAGCGTATCGCAAGTAACTCACCTATACACAAAATTGGAAGTTACTGCCCGGGCTCCTGAGAGTATCTGCCATAAAAGATGTTGGATCTTCAGTGGGCAGTTAATCTTCGAAACTCGTGCCTTAAGGGCTTCCAACCCTGGACACCAACCAAAGTTATTAATTCGAGTTGAAACCGGGGTCTGGAGAAGGTTATATCCTGACCTAACCGTGTAAATGCCTGATTTCGTGAAGTGTCATATTAAACCATCATGTGTTTTTGTCCTTCTTGGTTGAATTCCTCGAATCAAGGGTATATCCTCTGGATCCATAAACTCTTGAAGAGCTGGTAAATGTCATTTTCGTGTTATGGGGTCGATTAGATGTTGAACCTCCAAATTTGGATGCCAAACACTACCACGTCCCCGGGCCGGCCGAGGAACCTCATCTGGAATCCAAGGAGCATTCCAAACAGATAAGTTTATCTCGGCTCCTATCCTTACCCTTACCCCTTGCCTTAACAGTTCCTGTGTGGAGAAAATATTCCTCCACCCAAAGGAGGGTGAATTTGGTTTTCGTGCCCATAAAAGGTGCACATTCCTATAATATCGTCCTTTCAATACTCTAGCAATCAAAGAATTTGGGAACTTAAATAATCGCCACATATGTTTTGTCAATAAAGTTGTATTAAAATCCTCCAGTGATCTAAACCCCAAACCTCCTTCTGTTTTCGGGACACAAAGTTTTTCCCATGCATGCCAACGGAAACCACGGTTATATCCATTGGAACTCCACCAGAATTTGGATATCGCGCTAGTTAACTTTGTTGTTAACTCTTGGGGGAGTTTAAAGCATGACATAACGTAATTAAGGAGTGCTAGAGCAACTGATTTTATCATAACTTCTTTGCCTCCCTTAGATAAAAATTTGGATGACCATCCATTAACTCGAGCACCTAGACGTTCTTTGATATAATTGAAAATTTTGCTCTTAGAACCTCCGAGGCTCTCAAGAATTCCTAAGTATGATCCCATCCCTCCTTCCTTCGTAATTCCTAATAATTTTTTCAAAATGTCCTTGACCTGTGCTGGAACATTATGACCAAACATGACTGATGATTTCGCAAAATTTATCATCTTTCCCGAGGTTGTTCCATAGTCCCGCAAAACATCTAAAATTGCCTTACATTGTTGTTCCTCGGTCTTAAAGAAGAAAAGACTATCATCCACAAATAATAAATTTGAAATTTCTGGACTCTTCCGAGCAACCCTTTTACCAGTTAAGACTCCATCTTTCTCTTTTCGTTTGATGTTAGCTATCAATACTTCTGTACATAAAATAAATAAATATGGGGATAAGGGATCACCCTGACTTAAGCCCCTTTGTGGAATTATATTCCCCGTAGACTGCCTCTTTATAACTCACTGATCGTACGCACCACATAAGCCACGCTATCCATTGTGAACTAAATCCCATCTTACCCAAGATTGCTTCCAGAAAATTCCATTCTACCCGGTCATAAGCTTTGCTCATATCCGTTTTTATCGCCATGAAATCATATCTGCAAGACTGATTTGTACGTAGTCCATGGAACATTTCTTGGGCGATCAAAATATTATCCATAATTAATCTCCCAGAAACAAGAGTCGATTGTGTTTCCAATACCACCCTTGGCAGAAATTGTTTCAAACGCAGACACAAAATTTTTGAAATTACTTTGTAACCCACATTACATAAACTTATTGGCCTCAAATCTGACATCATTTTTGGTTGATCCATTTTTGGTAAAAGACAAATGTGTGTCTCGTTCAACCGATTATCAAATTTTCCTGACCTGAAGAAATTGCGCACTAAAATAATCAAATCCTCCTTCAGGACTCCCCAAAATCTTTGATAAAACAAAGCCGTCATCCCATCCGGCCCCACAGTTTTTTCCAGGTGCATTTCAAATAGCGCATTCTTGATTTCCGACTCTGACACCTCACGTGTCAATATCCTATTTATATTTTCCAAAATAACTGGTGTGACACTTTGTAGTATCTCCGTGAAGCTTCATGTTTGTGTGGCATGCAAAAGTTCATTAAAATAATCACACACGATTTCCTCCATCTCCTGGGGTGAACACTCCAAGACTCCTTGTTTATTTATAAGCCCTGTAATCCTATTCTTTGCTCTCTTTTGTTTTGTTGTTGCATGGAAAAATTTGGTATTTCTATCCCCTTCCTTTAACCACAAACTTCTGCTTTTTTGTCGCCAATACATTTCCTCGTCCTTGTAAGCTTCCTGTAATTTCTTTCTTATCTGACTGATATTCTCCTCTGATATCGAGTCATCCTCTTGAGCATCCTCTAATTTCTTTTTTAGATCGTCAATTTTACCCTTTCCTGGGAGTATATTATTTTTCCTCCACCATGAAATGGAATTCCTGCAATTACTAATTTTGTCTACAAAAGACGGTACCCGGAAATTCCTCGTACGATTCCACCCGTTTCCAACCACCTCTGAAAGTCCTTCATGTCTGATCCATCGTTTATCAAACCAAAACTATTTATTACGAAATTGTGGTTTAGAATCAAATTTGAGAAGAACCGGCCTATGATCCGAGCCTATCCTTGCCAAATATTCAACTTTTGAGTACGGATAAACATCTAACCATTCCTCATTGCCTACAACCCTATCCAATTTACATCGCACTTTTTGTTTACTCCAAGTCCCCTTCCAAGAAAAGTGATCTCCCGAACATGGGAATTCCAGCATCCCACAATGCTGGAGCATAGAATTAAAAGAGACAAAAGAGATAGCCGGTCTCATTTTTTCCCCTTTCTTTTCGTGATTTCCGCAAAGCTCATTGAAATCGCCAATCATTAGCCATGGTTCATTTCTAGTTGTACCCAATTGTATTAATTTATCCCACACTTTTTGTCATTCCATAGCCATGGGATCACCATACACAAATGATACATAACTTTTAATTCCTTCAAAAGAAACTTGTACATCAATAATGCGGTTGCTATAAAAAAGAACATCCATTTTTATTTCATTATTGAATAAAAGAGCAATTCCACCACTTGAACCACGAGGGTCTACAGTGTACAAATTATTATAACCAAATTGAAATTGAAAATTTTTAAAATAAAACTCATATTGCTTCGTTTCGGATAAGAACAAAATATCTGGCCTGAAACATTTCCATAAATCCCGCAAAGTGTCTCTTGTCAGATCGCTCCCTAGCCCCTGACAGTTCCAGCTTAAAATCCTCACGATCTAGCCGGTGGTTTCAGGGGATCCATCATCCCTTTCTTATTTTTTTGTATTCTTGGTCGGCACGATGGCCTTCGTGCCTCCCGACACCACTTTCCCTTTCTTGTGTCGTCCTGCAACCTGAGCATACGAAAGAATAGAATCACCTTTCAAATTCATTTTCAATTCTTTAGGCCCATTCTGTTTTGATGGCTCAGGTTTTCACCCAAGAAATCACTGCAAGCGTAGAGTTAGTAC
>OVAN01016406.1:0-10627 GCA_900406275.1 Anastatica hierochuntica
ACATAGCCGTATACTTGCGGTTTAATGAGGATTGTTAGTTGATTAAGGTCTCTAAATTTAAAACTTGAGTTAATCACTAGCGAAATCTAGCCTCATCACCAACACTAAGCCCCTCCCTCGGACTTAAATTTCACCGTCTCAGTGAGTCATAAGTTGTGAGAGTGACACTTTCAATACACACATCAAAACGAAAATATGCAATGGTATTCACAATGGGTTGTAGGCATACCTTTGGACAATTCATATGTATGACTATCTAGAGAATGAAGCGTAGGAGTTGGGGTCGGATTTTGAAGAATGATGCCTTTGAAAGCTTCTTTGTTCTCTTTGAGTATCTTCCCATGTGTTTTTCCTATTAGTCTTTGATTTGAGTTTGTACCTAAACAAGAAAATTAGGTAATGTAAGTATCAAGAGACAATTAAATTCGAATGAAATACTAAGTGAGAGTATGAACCATGATCTATTTCAAGCAAAAGTCAATACTCAATCGGTTCTACTCAAATCAACTTAGAAAAAATCATTCAAACAACTTCCAACCTCAAGCTTAAATCAACATTCGCTTTTCTAAGTAATCATGTCAAATCCATTTCTTAAGACAAAACCAAACTCAAATTCTTGAACTAGACATTTTCCTAAGTTATGTCTATTTCAAATTATTCATGGATTCAAACAAATAACTTAGGAACTAGCAATTTATCACGAAGCTAAGATCAAATGCAACAATCCAATGCTAATATAAAACCACACAAAATAAAATTCATGCATAAACACTACTCTTAGGCGTCTCTAATCAAGTGTCTAAATCAAATTTAAATCATCATTAGCAAATTGGACTTAGAAATCATTTTAAATAATTAAGCTCAACTCAAAGGGCTACAAGCTTCTAACTCCCCTAAAAACATTTTCAGGCCAACCAAGACACAAGCAAAATCAAAGACTTAAACTAAAAGGATAATAAAAAGTATATTCATGGGATTTCCTACCAAGTGTGCTTTGTTTAAAGTCCCTTAGCTTGACTTTCCTTTTAGGTTCCCTTGATGAGACCATGGATCACCCGGCTCATACTCATCGTAGAACCACCCCCTAAACTCATTCATTCTTATCTCCACAAAGAGTATGTTTCTTGGATCATTGAGTCTCCTTCGTTCTTTCATGGAGATTGCATTTAGATGCTTTTCAAAGGGTTTCACAATAGGAGATTCTTCTTCTTGAACTATTTTTGAAGGTTCTATAAAGTTCACATCCTCTTTCTCCTTAGGCTCTTCACCCTTGGTATACTCTTTGGAAATGGATCACACATCTTCTTCTTCTTTGGATGAAAGATTCCCTCTATTTTCCTCACCCTTTTCAAGCTTAGCATTCAAATCTTCTTCACTAGGACATCCAAAGAGTTTCTTAAATTCTTCTATGATATCTTCTTCCACTTGTGTAAAGTAGATGTCTTTTGATGAAGCTAGATTTCGCTAGGGATTAATTCAATTTCAAATTTTAAATTGATAAACCTTAATCACCAACAATCCTCACTAACCGCAAGTGCACGACTATGTCGATTGTAGTACTTAAGGGTCGAACCCACGAAACTAGATACTCAAGCACTACGAATAAACAATATCTCCTAAGCTAAGCAAATAGCGAGAGAGGTGACGGTTGATACTTAAACTACTAACCTAGATGCAAACACAACCTAAACACACTAACATAAAAACAATGAATGAACCAAGCAAGAAGCACAAGGTTAAAGCAAGTAGCTAATTCGCAAAACCAAGACAAACAATGCAAGATTCAAGATGGAAGACAAACATTGAGATCGTTTAGAGTTAAATCCAAGAATGCAAATGGGTTTGTCTAGACTTTATTAGAGGATCGATGTTTTTCCTAAACCAAGGATCCCTGTGTAATTGATCAACCCACTCTCCTGATGGAGATCTATTCACCTATACACATTATAAGGTTGAACTCTCGTTTTTTGCCTATCTAAACATGTATATGATAGTGAGTCTCAAGCCCTTTTAGCCATCTAGCACCTAGGTAACATCCACTCTCATGGGCCCAAGTGAAAGACATACATCTCGTTCTCTCAGGCATTTCATCGAACATTTTCTAGGCGTCTTTGAGCAAGCAAGTAACTTTTGAAGAACTAAACTAGATCTAGTAGGAATCTATGCCAAGATCTAGTAGGAATCTATGCCAAGATCTAGTCTAATACCCATTACAATTCTAGATCTAATTTTAAACTACCATATCTCAAGATCTAATGTTCTCTACTCACTAAGACCCATGGAAATCCAAGAAGTGTCACCAGATTCTTGAGAATCCATGCTCGAAGTGAGAAGAGACGGGAAGAGAAGAAATGAGATGATTAAATGCAAAGAAACACGAAGATCGAATAAAAATCCTAACTTTGTGAGAAAGGAAGAATCTTGGATAAAGGGAGAAAAGAGATGAAGAACAAAGAAGAACAATAGATTAAAGAGAAGACAAATACATAAATGATTCAAAGAGATTCAAGCACAAAAGTGTTTACAAATCTTTAAATCAATCTTAAAAAACATGAAGAACACACAAAAAACACTAGATTAGGTAGTCCAAATATTCTTGGAGGCTTAGAGGATATATTTATACTAAAAGGGGGAGAGAGGAAGCCCTAAAAGCCTTAAAACACGTCAACAATCTGTAAAGGCAACGCAACATCAACCTTAGGAGACCAGCCATCGACCAGGAGGAAGTTGCCTGGTTCTGTTTACAGCTTCTTCTTCTTGTTCTTTCAATTGTCGTCAGAATGGCGTATTATTTGGATATACTCTCTTCTCCACTCCCACTTGGCTCTTGATTCTCTTCGTTTCTTCACCATTTAAGCATCAAGAATCCATCATCCCAAGCTCTCAAGTTTCTCATCCAAAGGTTGTACCTACAAATGCAAAAAAATGCAATGCAAAGAGATAATCCTAAACTAGACTTAATTTAGAAACTTTATGAATTCTAACACCTAAATGCATTATATACAACCTAAATGCAACTAAAACACATACTAAATTATGTTAAATATGCGTTAAAGTATGAACACATCAACTCCTCCGGACTTGCCCTTTGCTTTTCTCAAGCAAACAACAAAGACCAAACCTGAAAGTCAGGTTTGCAAGCGGGAACTCAAAACCAGAATAGAAAGAAATGCCTTACTGTCAATGTCCTAAAAAGAAGTAAAATAGTGCATGGATCAACAAAGACTCATCGTACTTCGCCATATTCATCACAAAACCATATCTAGGAACCTAGGCTAGACATCCATAAGTCACTTCCTCAACCAATCTCATTAACATTCAATTAAGCTTTCATATGCGTTCTTTACTTATGGGCAAAGTATCAAATCCATTTGGTTTTGTAAGAGAAAGGCTAATAATAAGAAAAGATGTTTAAAGAGAAGATTTCATTCATTTTAAAGGTGGTGGTTTTCTTCAAGGAGTAGTGCAAGACATTAAGCAAAATCGAGGTGGAGTCAAACAGTTTATGTATACAAGGTCTTACTTACCTCTAATGACTCCCACCCAAAAATGCCTAAGTCTACTTAACTAGCCTTTGTGTTTCTCATTAAAATCCTTGAAACCAAGATCCTTTTACTCACTTAAGCTCATTTTTTTCTTTCTTCTTATGAAAACTAGAGATTTATTTCCATTGCATACTTAGCTTCTAACCTTCTTTCTATTTTCTAGAGCCACTTTCTAATCAAACTCTTTGATTCGTTTTTCTTTTCTTATACTTTAAGTATGGACTATCTAGGCTTTTATTTTAACTTGCCAAGGTTAGAAGTACTCTTTTTCTAATCTCTAGTCTTTTTCTTCATCTCTTTTTCGATTTTTTCTTTCTCTTATTCCCAACTCAAACCTTGGAGATCTAACTTTTAAATACTACTTCCCAAGGTTGAGATACCAAAACATTCCCATACCCAAAAACAGAAATGAACATCAAAGAACAACCTCCCTAAATTTCTAATGAGCCTTAAAGTGAGGTTAATCCTAAGGAAGTACTCACTTGTCGTTCAACTTCTTTGCACACGGATTTTTACCCATGTGTGCACTTTCCGAAAGACGCCTCACATTCAAATTGATAGGGGGTTTGGAAGGAATGTCTAAGGGTTGATAAGGGTGTGGTAACTACTCTAAGAGTGAGAGTAGCCACTTGAGCTAAGAAGGGTGGTAAAAATGGTAAACATAGCTCAAGTGTCTTGTGTTTGTCCACGGTTAAGTATGACTAAGCTCATAAGCGAGATTGCTAAGTCAAGTTTATGTTTCACTTAGTTGAGATTAGCCTTAGATGATAACTAGCTTCAACCTTCACCTAAGACTTCAAGAGGTTAATTCCAAATCTGGATTTTCCATTGAATTCTAGGTGGTCTAAGCATTATTGTACTTTTAATGAGGGCATTGAACATTAAACAAGATTTAACTATTTACAAGGCTATTCTATCATTGTTCCCTATGCAAAATGCAATCCTATATGCTCTTAAAAACCTAAGTATTTACAAATGCATGCAATCTATATGCAAATTTTGAAAACAAAATGAAAATGTTTTTGGTTTTTTCTAAAAATTTTCAATTTTTTTTGGTTTTTTTATAAATCATAATTATCTACAATGCAAGACTCAATATGCATGAAAAGAAAAGAAAAATCAAAACTAAAAATAGGATTAGTACTAAGCCCCTCCCCCAGACTTAAATTTCACCGTCTCGGTGAACTTCAAACCGTGAGAGTGACTAATAAAAATACTCATGAAAAATAAAATAAAATAAAACATACAATGGTATTCACAAGGGAAAATAGGTGTATCTTTTAGACAACTCATATGAATGAGTGTCTCGTGGATCCAATGGAGGAGTCGGACTCGTTGTTGCGCTTGGATCGCCTTGGCCTAGATGTAGAAGGGCCAACGGGATCCTTTCCATGTCTCCTCCGGGATGGTTCTTAGAATGACTTTCTTGGTGGTTGCATTCTATGCTCTTCTTTTTCTCGGATCACTAATGCTGGAAGAGCTACCAACATTCTTTGTTTTGTGAACTCATGCTTCGGGTCTTCTTGAATATCTTCCTCACTCTCGTTTGAGGTAGCATATTTGTTGTAACTCGAACTTCTTTTGAAATTCCTCATTAATCGCGAGAGCATATTGCCTTGCTTTTTTATGACTTTTGCTTTCTTTCTTAGTTCCATTTCCAAGCTTTTCTCATATGGTGTCCTTAGATTTGGCGGTGTATGAAATAGGCCGAGGAGTGAATGTCCATACACGTCTTAGTGTCTCTCTTCTTATGGTTGGTGTGGTTCGAATAGCCTATGAAGTCTTGGTTCTCCTTGTAGAATGCTTCGTTTGTAGTGTAGGTGGCTTGGTAGGCGGAAATTGATGTCCTTGTCCATTTGTGTCGATGTATGCTCCGCATCCGACATTTGAAGGTTACAAGCCCTCTATTTCCTTTCTTTGTACATGAACAAGTAGATCACGACATCTCTAGGACCATAGCCGAAAGCAAATTGACGCTCTACTAAGTAAAGATTGACCATCTTGGCTCCCTCTTGGTGATTCTCGATCCTTACTCTTTCATCAACATCTCCACCTTCCCATTCATCAAGTTCAATTCCAAGGTAGTAAAACAATGGGGTGAGCATACCTCCTATCCTCGTGACAGGATGACTTGCTTTTCTCATATCCTCCGCATGATTGAGTAGAATGCTTACGAACATCAGACCAACATTGGTGTTGTCGCCTAAGCAATCCACCCATTTCTCCCCATTTTGGTCTATTAAGTATCTCTTCAAACCTTGGAAAAGCAACTTCATAGCAAGCTCGTTCATAATCTTTGGGTTTCCCATTGATAGGTAAGTGTTGGCCACAAATTCCATCACATATCGAATTGACGGGTTTTGGATCTTCGTTATTGTGGTCGAGCTTTTTATGTAATCCCTAAAGGCAATTTTCTTCCAAAGCTTACTCAAATTCAAACCATGCTCAAAACCGGCTCCGTACTTTGACGGGTCAAAACCATAGACCTCACACACTTCTCTTGTCGAGACTTGGTATTCATC
Source organism: Anastatica hierochuntica (assembly GCA_900406275.1). Taxonomy (NCBI): domain Eukaryota; kingdom Viridiplantae; phylum Streptophyta; class Magnoliopsida; order Brassicales; family Brassicaceae; genus Anastatica; species Anastatica hierochuntica. Next base: position 6,068 of record OVAN01016406.1, read on the forward strand.
ATCCTTTATTTTAAAGGAAATGTACCCAAAATCGTGTCCCAACTCTCCATCTCCTTGTAGAAAGTGTAGCGTAGATAGGAATTGAAGCATTTGTTGTGTGAAAGACGGATGTTGCATCCAAAACAAACTTTGAAGTCCCATCCTCTTTAGCAATGCGTGAACATGGTCGTGAATAGCCATCTTTCTCAACAAGCTTTCATCAACCCATGGCGTTGCTTCCACCTTTGAGTGCTTTTGGAGACGCAAGTATACTCTTTGTTCCTCCCTCGACCATGATTGTTAAGAAATTCGTGATGGTGCCATTCTTATTTGGTACCTATACTCAAAAAGTATAGATAAAGTGAATTCAAAGGTTAAAGAACAAAATGAAGACGCTAAGGAGTTTAGCCTTGAACCGCTACACAAGTGATAGGAATATAAAGCACAACATCCTGGTTCTTAGCAATTTCCTAGGCCAATTCATCGATCTAAATTTAATATACTCATGAGGAACTAAAATGCAAACATTCGAAGACATGCAAAATTCGGCCAATACAAATTTTCAAACAAGAACATGCATTAGATTTTCACACTTTCTAAACTAAAAATCATGTGAACTTAATATAATATGCCTAAATTCATAGTTATGGACCAAACTTCAAAGTAGTAAATTCTAATTATGCACAAGCAAACCAAGCATCCAACAATTAACACCTTAAAGGGGATTCAAAAATCAACNGTCAACTTTCCCAATGAAGCCTCTCTTTGTCTAAAATTTCAAGACAAAGTACACACTTAGAGTTTTCTTCATATTTAGAAAGTGACTCATGAAACCATGCTCAATCAACACCAATCATACACATCAACCACAAAATTCAAGTTTTCCCAAAAATTAAATTCAAAAACATTATTCCCTCCACTATTCACTCAAGAACAAAGATATTGATTCATGCATTTCTAGTTTTTTTTGTAGCTCTTGAAACACTAACAACTAAATTTCTCTAACTCAAACAACCCACAAAACATCATCAAATACTTTGCTTCAAAGAAATCGAAAATTTAAGCTAGTAAAAGCAAAAGTTTTTAGCTTCATACCTTGTTCTTGATGTTTTAAGGAGAATTGGATAAAGAGAATAGTTAGAATGTAATTTAGATGAACCAAAAATCTCCCAAACTTTCTCAAAAAATTCCTCTCTTGAAAAATCAAAAATCTTCTTTAGCAAAGAGAGAGAGAGATGTTCGATGATGATGAGAAAAAGAGAGGAGAGTGAGAGTGAAAAGTTGTGATTAAGAGTAAAAGTATAAAAAGTTATTTGCAAATTGGTCCCTAGGTTTCCGAAATATTTAATTTCTTTATAAGCTTTTGCAAAATAACCCAAAATTTGAAATTTTAAAATCAAGTGAAACTCATTATACTTGAATTTGAGAAAAATAGGACCAAAGGTTTCCAAATTTGATCAAAAAGGGTTTAGTTTTCTTAAATCAAGTTTCGGAAAATCACTCTTGAAATTCTTTTAAATGGTGAAATGCAAATTAGATGCTTGAATTTAGGAGAACTTACCTTGGCCAATGGAGTATCTTAGAATTGAGTCATATGGCCTTATTGAAAACATAAATCCGTCACTCCATTTTGGCTTTGATCTTTTCCTTGATTAGCTCTCCTTTGGTACCTAAGCTTAGAGCATAAGAATGTCTTTGGAGAAAGTTTTTTCCAATACATGATCACCATTATTGAAATTAAAAGCATGAAAATTAAAGACTTAAAAGAAATATTTACAAAAGGATATTCATGAGATTGCCTCTCAAGTGCGCTTGTTTAAGATCATTAGCTTGACCGTTCATCTTTCTTCTCAATTGGCGAGATTAAGGACCTCCTCATCATGGCTAGGACCTCTTGTAGACTTCCTTATCACCCATTCCTTGATCTTGTTGAAGTTTCTCGCTCCATTACCCTTGTTGAAATGGGGATTGTAGCTACGCTTGAAGGTTGTCTTTTGAGTGATGGTTACATTCTTTGGTGTGCCCAAGTCTTCGTGTAGCACATTTCCATCTAGATCTTCCTTATAGAGTAAATCTAAAACTCCATCTTTTTCAAATCTCTCATAGACTTTCTCCTCTCCAATCCTACCCTTCTTCTTTGGTTCCCTTAAGTAAATTGTACCACAAAAGGCATTGTCTCTTTTGGTTTTAAGAATTGGGAAGGAGACTCCTTCATCAACCTTTTTCAAAATGAGCCATGTAGTATTAAAGTCTATTGAGGCTCCGGTAGTTAAGAGGAATGATGTTCCTAAGATCAATGGGAAATTAGCTTGGTTGGACTTAGTATCCACAACCACAAAGTCGCACTTAACAAGTGTATTGTTGACCCTTAGGAGTCTTTTAGATGCATTCCCAAGTAGGATGGGATCTGCTCCTCTTTGGATCTTATGTTAAAGTTCAAGTTCTTTCACGCGGTCTAGTGATAGTACATTCAAACTAGCACCGGTACCCGCCAAAGCGTCCTCAAAATGGTAATCCTTAAGAGCACATGGAATTAGAAACCTTCCCTCATCATTGCTTTTCTCTAGAGTCTTCTCAGTGGCTCTAGTTTTCGGGATTCCATTGTCCCTCATGATCTTCTCAACTTTGTCCCATTGAGAGATGACCTTTTCCAACTTCTCCTTGACAATATCGCTCGTCTTAGCTTCATCTTCCCATTCCTTGGGAATATCCAAAAGAGCTTTCTTCTTGAGTTCTTTGTAATGCAACTCAAGGATTTGCTTATTGAAGCGTTGAGGGTATGGGAGTTTGTATTTAAGAACCGTGAAGACTCAAAATTGGGAAGTCTTCCTCATTAACTTCTTCTCCTCTAGTCATGTACCTAGGAGTTTTTTCCTTTTTCTCAAACGTCTCTTTCCTTGAGACATTGAGTTTCTCTTCTTCTTTGAAGCTATCATCCTTCTTAGCTTCCTCCAAAATTCCTTCCATAGTAGCCTTATCAACAAGAAAAGACTCTTCCTCTTCTTTCTTCTCAACATTGACACCTCCTTTAGCCAAAGGAATGTCCCTTTTCTCAAGCTTCATTCCAATTGGAGTGTCTTTCTCTTCAATTTCAAGGTCAATTTTGGCATGACCTTCCTTAAAATTCGGGTTCCCAATCAAATCCACATCAAAGCAATCAACATTCTCATCAAGAGGAAAAAAAAAATTCTCAAGATCATCAATAATCTTTTCCTCTTCAAGAGTAAAGACAATACTGTCCCAAGATTAAGGAGTGTGGTTGATATCTTCTAGAAGGGCATTGCAAAATTCCTTGTTTGGTTCTCCTTTCTCCTTAGATATTCCTTCTCCTTTACGTTCCGAGATCACTTGTTGAAATTGAGAATCTATTACCTTGACATGTGAAGCAAGAGCTTCATACTTGATCTTCATATCACGGTAGATAGACTCTATCCTCACATTCATTTCTCTAAACTTCTTGTTGAGATCGGCTTTTGTCTCGTTTTGTCCTTCCACTAGCTTCTTAAGCATATCATGATTCTCTTCTTCTTCTTTCTTAGGACCAGTTTGTTGTTGAGGCTTTTGGTAGTAGCCTTTCTTAGAATGGTATAGGTTCTCTTGTTGGTTTGTCTTCGAAGGATAGACTTGATCTTGTTGATTCTCCACATTAGTTCTCCGGTAAGATAAGTTATTGTTGAAAGGCTGATACCCTTGGTTGAAGGGTTTTTGGTAGTACCCTCCTTGTATGTAGCCCATTTCGTCTTGGTTGTCAACCTCTTGTCCTTCAACTTTGGTTTCCGCAATGTGAACACTTTTTCTTGTTTGTTGTATGAGCCTATAAACTTTATCATTTAGCTCGCTGGTCTTGTCCTCCTTATATCTGGTGCTCCTCACTGTTCTATCATAGTCATCCCCATCGCAATTGTCGCTTTGTGCAAGGTTGTCAATGAGTTTCTCTCCTTGCTCGATGGAAAGATTAGCAAAGCTTCCCATAGAGGCGGTGTTCAAAGCCAAAACTTTACTTCTCATGGATACCTCTATGGAAGATTTGAAGAAGGTTGCCCTTTTTGATACCCTGGTAAGAAAAACTCTTTATATATTTGTTGAAGCGCTCTAAAGCTTCATAGAGCGATTCCATTTCTCCTTCCTTAAAGGTGGAGATCTCATTCCTAATCTTTGTTGTCCTTTGGGGCGAGAAGAATTTAGCCAAGAATCTCCTCTTACACTCAACCCACGTTGTGATAGAATAGGTCACAACTCCTTTCTCTCATTGAGATGCCTTGTCTCCTAATGAGAATGGAAACAAGGTCAATTCGATGATGTCCTCCGACACTCCATTGATTTTCACTGTTTCCGTCAACCTTTCAAATTTGTCTAAGTGCTCAAGAGGGTTCTCTAATGCAAGGCCAAAGAATCTTGCATTTTGCACCATATTGATCAAGCTTGACTTGATCTCGAAATTGTTGTTGCAGATTGGTGGTGGTCTTATGCCCATCCTTTCACCATTAGTAAATGGCTAATCTCCTTCTCCAATCCTCGGTTTTTCTCTTCGGAGGTGGAATGGACGGTTTCCTTGGTGTTCTTGTCCCACGAAATTCCCTT
>OVAN01016407.1:0-10626 GCA_900406275.1 Anastatica hierochuntica
TTGATATGGCTTGCAGACCTACCATGCAATCTAGTCCCACGAATAGAGCTACCCGACTACTTAATGGTGCTAGTGTATAGCCAGTCCCCAACCTAAGCTTCCGATCTCCTTTATTGAAGCCTTAGGAGTTTTATCTACCTACCTATTGATCAGGCTGGCAGACAACCATGGAAATCCAATCCTAGGAATTCGACTTCCCTCATATACATCCAACTGCTTTTCAGGCATAGGAATTTAGNGAATTTAGCTGTCCCTCATATACATCCAACTGTTTTTATGGCCTAGCAATTCTGAGACTTACAGGTTAGGAAATTAGCCATCCCTCATATACATCCAACTGCTTTTTTCTCGCCTACAAATCAACTGTCCCTCATATACATCCAAGTGCTTTTCAAGCCTATCCGCTGCCAGTAGATTTCCCTGTCGAAAGAGCTGTTAGCCAGAGGGGAACTCTATCTCAGGAAAGCTGCCCTATCTGGTTCCCGATCGAGGAAGAAATCAGAGAAAGCTCCAAGCCAAGTTTCGAGGAGCTCAGAGCAGCTATAGACTGACCGCAATTCTCCTATATATTAAATCAAAATACACTTAAGTAAAATTTGCTTATATACAATTCATATAAGAGTTTTCAACATTAACCTTACAATTTGATTGGTTGAAATATTTGGATTTTTAATTTAATTTTGATTTATTTAATTGTATCTCTAAATAGACAAATAAATCATGAACTACTTAAACTTACTTGCCAAACATTCTTCTTAAATCAACAATTCTTAAGTATATTGCCAAACATTATATTATTCTATTTATATGTAAATTTCGAGATTCTCATAATATACTTTTAAATTATACAATTAAATATGTATTTAAAATTTACCTAAACAATATATATTTTCTAGGTAAGAAAATCTGCATTATAATTTGGAAATTGTTATGTAAAATTTTAAAATTTATTTTTTTGGTTTTATTAGGTTATCATATAATATATATAGGTCGAAATTATTACATTTTAATAATTGTAGGAATTAGATTATCATAAAATATAAATTTATAAATTTGAGCACCATCTTTGAATTGTCAAATTTTTAAGATGAAATAAAAATATACAAATTTAGTCACGATATTTGAATTATCATATATTTGAAAAATTTATACATTATAAATCTGGAAACTGTTATGTACATTATAGATATGTGAGTTTAAGTATCATTTTTAATTTAAATCACATACACCATTTTATTGGATATTCTTATATTCTCACATATTTTAAATATACAATTACCTAGCCTAAACATACATTTTTAATAAAATCATAAAAGTATATTAGTGTATAAAGTTATATAATTTTAATAAAGTAAATAATTTTCCTTTGTTAAATATGAAATTATAAATTGTCTTGTTAACTTTCCTTCTTTATTTACAAATTTATTAAGTTGAATAGGAAAAAATCATTGCCTCCATTAACTTTAACACATTTATTATTATTGCTAAATATTTTTCTTTTTAAGGTACAAATTTATTAACTTGAATAGGAAAAAACCATTGCCTCCATTAAGTCATAATTACAAGGTATTCAACTTTAACGGTTTAAAGATATTCTCTATAAATCCGATTAACAACTATGGAAAATGACAATTAATCATGAGGATAACTTTGGAAATAATTATTAAAATATCAAGGCTTCCAAGATTGTTGAAATATATAAATATGGGTGGTTGTAACATATGAAAAAGTCAAATCTTTACGTTCAACATTTTTTTAATTTTTTTTTGTATATTTGATGGAGACCTTACAATGATTTTTTATTTAGAAAACGTTTTAGCTACTGAGTAATTGCTAACCAAGCAATTGAATAGTTTTTTATTTTTAATTTAATATATTAGAAAATATATAACAAAAATCACATTTTAATTATTATAAATGAAAATCTATATAAAAATATTATATATTTTACTATGATTAGTAAACATAAAAATATCATATTATAGTTAAATCTTTGAAATAATAATTTTACCTAAGGATGGGCGTTCGAACGAGCGTTCAGGTATACGTTCGAGTTCAGTCGGGTTAATTCGGGTTATAAGCTTTCGGACTAGATGTTTAAGTTCTATTCGGTAGGCGAAAAAATATTTAAGTTCTATTCGGTTCTTATCTTTGCAAGTTTGATACCTATTTAAATTATGTAAAAGAAATGCAAATATACCTTAAAAACCTCAACAATCCAATTTTTTTTTATAATCCAGATATTTTTAAGGTATTTTAATATTTTAGATATTGTAACTAAAATAATTCATATATTTAAGTATATAATTATAAGTTATGTATTTTTGGATACTCGAAATATTTTGAATCGTGCCGAGATCGGTTTCGGGTTTTTTGTCTATTGAAGTTTTGCATCCATACAAATATTTTATCGATTTCAATTTAGATTCCGTATCACTTTTCTGATCGGATTCGCTTCGATTCTTCAGATTCAAGTATTTTGTCCATCCTATTTAGATTCGAAAATTCGTGGACACCACCTAGTATAACTTAGAGGGTGATTGGTTTGAACTTTTACAATTTGCTGTTGCTGTAAAAAAATTTTATAACTAACTGATTTTAACTTTTAAAACTGTGACTTTTAAAATAAAATTAAAGTCACAATTTATTGGCTGTGAAAAAAACTTTTCTATGAAGAACAAATGAGGAAGTTAGACTGTGAGAATATAAAGCAGAATAATTAGGGCTGTAAAAAATTAAAAGTCCCTAAATTATGATCAGGTAAAATTAACTTTTAGAACTGTAGATGAAAGTGAAAGTCTCTATAGTTGAAAACCAATCAACCCCTTAATTATGGTAATGTCACTTAAACTTACATTTTATTTTCTTATTTTATAAGGTTAAGAAAACATGTCTAGATCAAATCCATGGTATGAGAGGGTGCAGACAGAGCCTCTCATCTCTTCATGCTGAACTAGACGGTCTTCTTTGGGCTATGTCTTGCTTGCAGAAGAAATCATACACTTCGGTCAGATTTGAGACAGATTGCTTTTCAATTATCGCAATGACAGAGAACCCTGGAGATTGATCGGCTTTTATTGTTGAATTAGATCTTTTCTTATCATTGTGCGATAGATTCTTAGATTTCAGTTTATGTCTCATTCCTAGACTCTCTAATGTCTGTGCCGATAGCCTTGCAAAAGAGGCACGAACACGAGATTCTCTCTTTTCCCACGTTAGCTTTGTAAAGATCGGATTGGTTTAGCTCTGTTGCAAACCTTTCCCGCCGATCTAGTTAATAAATGGTGATTTCGATGACAAAAAAAAGAGATCAAGAGGTGTAAAATATTTTTATAACTAATTGACTTTTACTTTTAAAACTGTGACTTTTAAAATAAATTAAAAATCTCATATTGTTGGCTAAGTAAAGAAATTGGACTGTGAGAAATTTAAGGTGAATAAATAGGACCGTAAAAAGTTAAAAATCTTTAAAGTATGATTGGATAAATTTAACTTTAAAAACTTTAGATTAAAGTAAAAGTGTCTACAATTTTAAGCCAATCAACCCTCAAATCCATGATTTTTCCTAAACCTTGAATCTACATTTCTCTCTTTCCTTCCACGAAGAGACGATTCACTACTCTTTCCTTGATTCCGACCGTTCCTGTCACCTAACCGCTTGCTCCTAAACGAATCAGCCGGCTCGACCCTGGTCCTCCTCCTGTTCGAACTCCCAAACCTATCAATCTCACCCCTATCTCCCCTGTTCGAACCACCGAACCTGTCAGATTCCTCTCTTCGAACCCTTATTGTAATCCCTGTCTAAAATGTCAAGTAGTTTGCTCCATCGAAACGGGGGGAAATTGCTATTTACACAAAAGGACATCATATAACACTGACACCTTATGTTTCATAAATCACATAGAATACCCCCTGATGAGATCTGATAGCATTTCTTTTGCTTTCAGAGTATCAATGTTCATTTCTTGACAGCTTTTCTTACTTCCCTCACAAAGCTAGAAGAGTATTTAAGATTCTAAACATCTGAAAGAAACATACTTACACGTTGTATGTTCTACTTACTCACACCTTTAAAGCTTTAATCATTTATAAGCAAAGCTTATGGAGAGAAACAGTGTTATACATCAAAGATTTGCTTACGATGATCCATAAACTTGAAATACTAAGTTCGAAAAGGGAGAGAGAGATGTCTTAACATTACACTGTTTTCTTTATTTCATGCTAACAAAAGCTAACTCTCAGTTATGATGATTACCAACAATCATCAGGAGCCAAAAAGATTTGAGATTTTGAAACAAGATTGTGAAAAGCTCACTTCACTATGCAGATCTTAATAACCGAGGCAGCTCCAATACGGTGCAGCGCCACAACTGCGTCACCACGGTTACATAGTCCTTTCTGTGTAGCTGACTTCAAAGCAGACTCGATGATAACTTCTGTGCACTCGCTGTCCGTTGCCCTTGCGGATCCTTCAGCCAACAAAGGGAGTAAACCTCTGTATATCAAACTGTGCCTTGCGGGTGATTCGTCACTACAAGCCCAGTCAAAGGAATCAGAGGTCATAACCGGGACAACCACTGACAGAATCGGAACAGCTGGTCTGTATTTAGCTACAAGCTTAGCAGTTGAACCTCCACGAGTCAGCACAATGATGAGTTTCGCATGCGCTTTGTTGGCAGTTCGTACAGCGGATGATGCTAGACTCTCCAGTGGGCTCATTGGAAGTGGAGTTGCTCGGATCATCTCTTTGAAGATTGTGTTGTAATCAAGTGAACTTTCAGCTTCAATACATATCTTAGCCATGACTTTCACAGCTATTTCCGGATAAGCTCCTGCTGCACTCTCACCGCTAAGCATCACACAATCGGTGCCGTCAAGAACAGCGTTTGCAACATCCGTGGCTTCAGCACGGGTTGGCCTTGGCGATTTGATCATTGACTCCAACATCTGAGTGGCTGTGACCACGGGTTTACCTGCAAGGTTACACTTGTAGATCATCAACTTTTGAGCCAAGAAAATCTTCTCTATCGGAATCTCCATCCCAAGATCACCGCGAGCAACCATGAACGCATCTGTTTCGCGCAATATCTCATCGAAGTTAAGCACTCCTTCCTGGTTCTCAACCTTCAAAAATCAAACCCCGGAAACAGAAGTCAGATTCCTCAATAGTCAATATACCATAAACCGCAATCGCCATCAGTAAAAATTTCTAAGCACCTTTGACATCAACATTATGCTTTTAGCATGAGATCCAAGAACTCTCCGGACATTAACAAGATCCGAACCTTTACGAACAAACGAAAGAGCAATCATATCAATATTGTTCGGAACACCCCAGCCAAGAATGTCTTCAATATCCTTCTCAGTCAAAGTAGGAAGATCAACAACAACACCAGGAAGATTCACGTTCTTCCTTTCACCAAGCATCGCCGTGTTTTCACACCGGCACCTAACAGTACCCGACTCAGGATCACATGACACAACAGCTAGACTTATGCTTCCATCTGCACATAGTATAGTGTTTCCAGGCTTCACGTCCAACGGAAGCTTTTTATAGCTCATGGATATCGTTGTCTCGTCTCCTTTAATGTCATAATCAGTGGTTATAGTAATCTCCTGACCTTCCTTCAATTGTATTGGGTTCCCATCTTTCAAGAAACCCGTACGAATCTCAGGCCCCTGCAAATTCAACAAGCGAAACCATATATATACTAAGAGTCTTAATGTAAATATTCCTAAGCCACACAAACCATTATAACAGACAAATCAATCCTAAGATGAACCGATTCGATGTTTATGCACACAAAGAAAGGCTTTTTTAACCTTGGTATCGAGCATGACAGCAGCGAGAATGCCGGTATTTGCCATAGCGGTGCGGAGGTTGTCAAGAGTTTCTTGATGGTATTCATGACTTCCATGTGAGAAGTTGAAGCGAGCAACGTTCATACCAGCTCTCAAAAGCTTTTCAATCATAGAAACAGAGCGAGAAGCTGGTCCTAAAGTGCAAACAATCTTAGTCTTTGGGATCCTCCCATCATTAGGTAGCTCCTTCAACATCCCTTCTATGTTTATGTTCGACATTTTCTTTTCTCCTATAAAAGTTCAAAAACCCATCAACAAAACAGACGAAAGATTAGAAATTTCTTCAAGTTCGTTTCATCTGATTCCATTTTAAGACAAAGATCTAATATTTAGGCAACGAAGGGGAAGGTCACTGAACCCACGAGCTCACCAAGTTCCACAGATTCACTTAGATTTGGATCGAGGACGAAGAAAATAACAAAAGTAGATTTGTAGTACGGAGAGTGAGAGATTGTTTTACCTTAGTTCGGATTCTGGATTCTTGTTTTTCGGGTTGGACTTGTGATGACTCTTGTTTAGGAGTGTCAATCTGCAGCCGCGGTTGAAGAAACAAAATGGTTGGAGCGGTCAATCAGAAAATAAAGTGCGTTGTCAACCGCTTAAAAGTATATATGTTTTCGACGGGAAAAGTCGGAGTTAAAGTTCAGATTTAGAGTCGGGTTAGATTCGAGTTCATTTGGGGTTCATATTTTCGGAGAAATCTTCTATGTTATTAAAACTGAAGTATATAGATCTTTTGATTTGTGACTTTTAAATTGATTAGAAATTATATTAAGGTATTCAAGGTATTAATAAATTAAAAGAAAATTTTTATAATTAAAAAATAACATTAATTCTAATTATTCTTTCACATGTTCCAACAAATTTACTAGAATTTTCAAATAATAGTTTCACATAATCATTATCAAAATTATAAACCAATATAAATTTTTTTTTTGTCATCAGTGGCTTAGTAGTTCCCTGAAAAAGGCATCATCATTTAAAATCATCATTTTTCACCCAAATATTTAAATATAGTTTGTTTTCGAATTTAAAATAAATTCATAGTTTAAAAAAAAATAATTATAGGGGTTTATTGAAACAGTAATTTGGAGTCATTTGTGAAATTTTATGTTATTGAAACAAGAATTTCAGAAAGTCTTATAAAATTCACTGTTATTGAAATGATGATTTTAAAATAAATTCACTGTTATGTAAGAGATTTTAAGTGATTTAAGGGGTTTCAGTGGAATTTCCTTGTTAAAATACAAAGAACTGAAATCACATGGTTTTAAGTGGAATTGCAGATAATTTCCAAAAAAAATCACAACTACTTCCTTAATTCATCAAAATCTTCTAAAAACTCATTAAAATCAAATCTCATCATATACTCACTCCAATACATCCCCTTATATTATAATATTGATATTTTCTAAATAAAATTTGTCATAAAAATAAATAAAAAATTCATATAGTGATAAATTTAAAAATAAAATTAAGTAGAATTTATAAAAATAATTTATGTAAATTATAAAAATTTAAGTTTAGTCATCTGAATTTTTTTTAAATTACTCCAACGGGTTTTGCTTCACGGTATTCGCGTATCGGGTATTGTCTGAACTGAACCCGATACTCGAAATATATAAACATGATTAATCATAAAATGAATACATAAAAATTTAAAAATACTCGCGCGGTCGCGTGGATCAAACTCTAGTAACATTTAAATTCTCATTCGGGTATTTATGTTGAGAACTCGGTGCGTTCGGTTAGATATATTTTTCTGATCTGATAGAATTTAATAATATAACAAAAATCCGAGTTTAAATGAAATTATTTCGGCTTTGTTTACTTTCAAATTTTCATATTCAGATGATTTATGGAGTTTTTAAATTTTTTTGAACTTTTTGATTTTCGAGATTTCAGAGATCAATTCCAATTTCCGGATTTTTTGAACTTTTCGGATAGTTGTTTATGTTCGGTTAAGGCTCGGGTAACGCGGATACCCAAAATACCTTAATCGATTCGATCAGATAATTTTACAAATTTGGTTCGAGTTAAGGTTCAAATTTTTTTTGTAAGATTTTTTGTCCACTGCGAGAGAAAGTGAGTGTTTTGTTAATCTATGGAATATTAATTTTTTAGAATTTTGATTCCAAAAGAGAGGTTTGGTCGGTTAGTACGACCGAGGAGTCGGAGCTTAAAGAATAAAAGCAAGCACTACTATACCGTCAGAAAGTCGTTTAAGGCTAAGAGCGAGTCTCTTGGTGTGAATTTCATACCAATTCTGAATGCCGAGTTGTTGGATGCGTTCAATGTTGTCGATAAATTCACGAGGAAGACCATGAAGAGGAAAGATTTTACTGTAAAAAAGAAACCGACAAGCAAAAATGTCAGTAAAAAGAAAAAATCTTTCTAAGGGAAATTGCTCCGTAGCAGCTACCAAGGTGTTTGAGTTCGGTTTCTTCTCTCCCAGTCGACAACCGAGGCCTCATTAACTTTCAAATAAAAATAATGAGTGTGCCAGTTTTGAGTCTTGGAAGTCTCCCCGGTAATTACTTTCCTCTTAAAGTTGGCATAAAAGTACCCACCAAGGTCGAATTCCTCCCCCATACGGACGAATTCGTCAAAAAGTTTACGGTTAACATTAATGTTGAGCTCAAAACCCATGACAAAGATGCTAACCATGTTAGGAACAGCCGAGACCGTCAACTGGTTGTGTGCAATACTCCGAACTTGGAAAAAGTCAGTTAAAAGCTCGGGAATAGGGATCCAAAGTCCACCAAACCTAAAGTAAGATTCGTTTAGACAAGTCCAACCTTCAGGAAAAGTCCAGGGACGCTCATGATCCTCGGGAATTCTTACTTCAAAACCCCGAAGTCGGTGCCGAAAAGGAAACATGACATCAAGACTATCTGGTGACGACAACGTTTTTCCAATTAACTGAGCAGGTCTGGTTTTATTCTCTGCTTTTTCATTTTCAGGGTCTTCAACCTTCTTTTTCTTTGGTTGTTGCCAAGTATCCACCCAATACTCTGGAGGAGTATACGTCGGGGTTTGAAGATTTGACAACAGTGAAAGGACCGGGGAGATCTTGAGGAGGATTAGAAGGAGCAGTAGATTCAACATCGGGTTTCTCATCCTCGGGAATATTATCGACCGTTTCATCGCCTCTCATGGCCAGTTTGGCCTTCACCATCTTCCACTTTTCTTCAAAACTTTCATTTTCGGTGACTGAGAGCGACGTGTTGTTGTTTGAAGAAACTCTTTCTTCGGAGACCTCGACACTAACAGATTCGAAAGAAGAAGACCGAGAAGAGACAGATACGACAAACATTGCAAGCTTGAAAACTACTAAGGCAACAAGAAAAACAAGAACAATCCTAGAGAGAGAAAGTAGAGAGAAGGGAGACCTACCTTTTGCAAATGGAGAAGAAGTGAAGAAATGAAGGAAGAAGAGGAGATTTATAGAAGACGAGGAGGAAGCTGAAAGGTCTATTGCAATGATGACTTAGAACGTATCTCGAGATACGCAACCCACTTGCCCAGAGCTCGGCGCGTGGGCCCATCAGTCTTCTGCCACAACTTACGACCAGTCACCGAGTGACACGTGTACTGGTCCGGGGGGACAACTGATGAGTCTGCGGTTGGCACAACAGTGCCAGCCTAGCAAAAGACTGATGGGCCTCAAGAAATAAAAGGAAAGGCCCACCAAGAAACTCTCCAGAATTTCGCTAAGTGTTGGAGAAAGGCCCATGACCTCGGCCCGGTGAAGGACCGACTAGTGGCTGACCAGCATTAAATGAAGAGAGAGACGAACGCATATCTGAGCATTAAATGCAAGGCACTTCCTCGGCATCAACCACTTCAAGGAGGAAACGCGTAATAAATGCAATGGTCTCGGCACCACTAATAATCGATGCATGCAAAGAGAAGACATGAAGAAAGCTGAGCGTGACACGTAGATTCCATCTTGGCTAAAAACCATAATTATGTCGGATTACTGTAGATTTAGGACTAATATAAATACAAAGCTAAGCTTATTAAGTTAGGGGTTCAGAAAATTAGAGAGAGAAGTCGATAATAAGATCATTGTAGAGAGATAAACATTTTTGTATCACGTCCAATCAATACATATCTTTTCAAAAGCCTCGGTCGAGATGTCGAGCACTATCTAAACATTCTGCATTCTCAAGTTACTTAATTGTGGATTCTTGACCTCGGCCAAAGTCAATTAAAACCGAGTATGAACAAAGAATGAATGAGAAAGGAAAAATCTAAAATTTACTAAGTGTTAAATTGTCCTCGAAAATATCAAAAGTCAGAAGATCAGATCAAAGACAGGTCCTCGGTTCATCAACAAGGAAGGGATAATTAATGTGATACATCCTCGGTTCGTCAACAAGAAAGGGATAATGTGATACATCTAGACTCATGTAGTTTTTTTGTAATGGTTTTTTAGTGTGTGTTTCTTTTACGGTAGTTAAAATATTGCTCATTGAATCAGAAAACCAAAAGCTCAATGCAAATTTTACTATTATCCATGAATTTTAAAATGTTGTTACAACTTGCTTGATGAGCATTCTTTTTGCTTATGATCGATCGAGTCTAACTAGCTCGTGTTAACTAAACTTTTAACAAAACGAGATCGCGATATTCAAATACACTAGAACTTTTAAAATTGGCTTATACTAACCAAATTTTTTTATAAAAAGTATTTTGATAGCTCTTTATTGAGAAACAGAGTAAAAGATGAAGGTTTTGTAAAACAGAGCTGTATTTTCC
>OVAN01016408.1:0-10624 GCA_900406275.1 Anastatica hierochuntica
ATCACTCAGCTCTAGTTCAATCTCTGAAGCATTCTGTATTGCATCATCACCCAGGGAATATTCTGGGAATTTTTGCTCGAGGAGTGAGCTGCGATACTTGCGCGAGAAAGGAGGGAGGTGGCAGAAGACATGGTCTTCGTTGGACGAGTTCAAACTCGGTAACAACATAATGGAATGCGGGCTGCTTTTAGGAAAAATGCATGTTTTTTAGGACTGAATGTCATGTCATTTTTTGTTAAATAAATGGGCCAAAAGACCAATACGAAGTTTCTCTAACAAGAACATCTTCTGTGGGGGTGAAGGCCCACATTACTCAAGATCCCTAGAGACGCGAGCCGAGCCGGACTGACGACAGCATCGGCGCGCACGTGGGTTCCCCAATCCTCTCTATCTCAACACATTTGAACTCCTTCCTATGTGCTTCCATATATATGTTAGTGAAGTTCTCCTTCCCTTAACAATGTAGGAATTTTTCTCCCATTCATATTATAAGTCACAACTTCATAATATTTTACTAAGCCCGAAGCCTTTTGCATTTCTCATTCACAACATATATTATTGGTCTTATAAACATTTGGCTCATGGGTCCAATATTCCTCTAATAATGTTCCAACACATTATTGGATGCTCTCCTTTATCTATCGTGAGATCCTTAAAAATAATGATGAAAACCGGTTCCACCTTTCTTATATGAAAAATTAGTCAAAATTTCAACGTCAATACGATTCTCGTTCAAAAGTTTCGGAGAACAAGATCATAAAGAGAATGGTAAAAACAGTACAGTGTCCCATTAGCCTAGAGAGTGTTGGAGGAGAGAAGAAACTTGTTTAGTTTCATCTTTTGTGCGTGACTCTTGTCGATGATGGTGTGCTATTTGAGTTATTGATGGTAACATACATGTTAGAATAAGGAACACAACTAAGATTTTGGTCATACCTCCAAAGGTTTTGAATTTATCGCGGTGAGGAGTAGTGTTGTTGGATGGGACTCAGCCTGCACTCACCGTTTATGGATCTGTGCGACGACATCTGACCATAGATAAATACGCATTGTCTCGCCATTGGGCGTCAAAGAATAACAAAGTGGACGTTAGTCAGTTTTTGTGGATTAATGATGGTTACAATGAATCATAGTTAAGGTCAAGATATGAGTCATGAACAAAAGGAAGAAGTATCAAGTTATGTATCAGTAATTATACAGTATATGTTCAAATAAACAGATTAAACAATTTTGGTCTGATATGAAAGCGAAATGGTTTAGACTACTGATACGATACTAAGGCATAACGTTGGGTCAAGCTGGTGACGAATGGGCCTGAATATTAATGAAGAAGCCCTTTACGAAAATAAGGGTTTTGAAGAGTAAAAATGAGTTGTATATAAAGAGTCTTAGGCGTTTCTTATGTTCTTCATGCTTAATGTTTGTATGCTTCTCTCTTTGGTGATGTGCCAAGAGGATTATTAATGGTGACCATCATTTGCTATAGGCATGTTTAAAGATCGAAGTATGTAAAGCTCGGGTTTCTAGAGCCTCTATTTCATTTAAGTTGTATTGGATTATTCATTATCTTATAAAATATATAAAGAAAGTTTTACAAATCGTTTTTGGGCCTCTCTTTAACAAGTTGTTCTTGAGTTTGATAGTAGCGAACTTTATCAATTACATAATTTGTTCATTATTTAAAAGTGTTATTTTTGGAGTAATGACAACTCATGCTCTTAAAAGAGCAAGCTACACTAAACAAAAACATGAACTATCGAACACCAAAATAATTATACACTACAAAATACAGAAACACAATATTGAGTGTCCTTATCTTAATTATATAACTACTGATGGCTACTTGTTCTTCAAAGCAAATTAGACTTGTGTTGGTTATCATAGTAGCATTTATATGAATTAAACTAAATTAACAGTTACTCCCTCTGTTTTTTTTTCCGCCGGAGTTACTCCCTCTGTTTAAAAAAGATAGATTTTTTAGATATTTCACACATATTAAGAAAAAATTTAAAACTAACAATAAATATATTATTTTTGTGAAAAATACAATTTACTATAATTTTTAACCAATAATTTCACTCATAGTTTCTTAAAATCAACAATTCAGTATCATTAATCATTTAAAAATACATTGAAAATATAAGAAATCTATCTTTTTGAAACAATTTTTTTTCTAAAACCTCTATCAATTTGAAATAGAGGGAGTATTTATCTGCAATGGTGTTTCAATGTTTCTTGAGCTTCAATCAAAGTCGAATAGTAAATATCAAATTTGTGTTAATTAATTTAACTTACACTACTAATTTTTTCATATGCAAGACACACCACAATCTAAAAGCAACAGTTCAACATTATTTCCAGAATTTAATTACTAAGATAAACCAACGTAATGATGATTTAACAGAACACGGAGACGGGTGCTTTGGGTTTTGAAGATCTCATACTCTTACAGGCGGTGGAAGATGCGAGGTCAAGTACCTCTGAATCAAGAAGTAGCAACTCGTGTCCCATGAACGAGTTCCCGCAAGAACCATTGCCTCTTTGTTGCAAAAGTGGTCGGTGATTCTGTCTAGAACGACGAGTGTCTTGGATGTTGCTTGGTGGTTCATGGTGTCTGGTGTTTATGGTGTTGTCAATGGGATCTTCGACGAGAAAAGTGAGATTTATGGAAGGGGAGGAGTGCTTTATAAGTTTGAGCTAGACTGAGGGTATTGGGCCTCGTGGTCAAGAAAGGAAGAAGAGTGTGTCATTTTTGGAACCAGATTGGGAGGGTTGAAAACAACGTGGAGTTAGTTGAGGAAACAACGCAGCGTATGAATCTGACCTGGCAGAAGATGGGAGATTTTAGTTGAAGGCTTAGGTGGACATCATCAGAGGCTAGAATGAGCTCACTTTTAATAATTATATATATATATATATATATATTACCTAACTAAGAAAAACGTTCAGGAAATCGTTGCACACGCTTTCTTGAGTGCCCGCCAGCTTTACAGACATGGGCTCTTGCTCTGTCTTTGTTGGTCTCAGGTTCTTTTCCGACGTCGAATGTCTACAGTAATATGGCGTATTTATTCTGGAGAGAAGACTCGTTAAGTATGAAGGGCCATGAGTCCTATCCCTAGATTCTCTGGTTTATTTTGAAGGCCCGAAATGATAAGTTATTCCAAGGGATTGCGAGGGAGTCACCCG
The DNA here is from genome assembly GCA_900406275.1 of Anastatica hierochuntica. Taxonomy (NCBI): domain Eukaryota; kingdom Viridiplantae; phylum Streptophyta; class Magnoliopsida; order Brassicales; family Brassicaceae; genus Anastatica; species Anastatica hierochuntica. The sequence continues at coordinate 3,190 of OVAN01016408.1, forward strand.
ATATTTTTAGTCATGCCATTTCCGAATTGAAGGCATGGGAGGCCAAAATTGAGGAGGAGATGGAGGTGGCTCTTGATTCACACAACCTTCATCCACAAGTCGTACGCTTCTTCCCTTCTCATCAATTACTTTACAGTCAATTTTAGTGAACTGAACCATCAAACCTTCATCACAGAGCTGACTAACACATATCAAGTTTGCTTTTAATCCTTGAACCAAATATACATTTTTCAAGGGTGGAAGGTACGTTGTACATGTATCTCCCTTCCCTTTGTCATCACCTTGACTTTCATCTCCAAATGTTACCTTTCCTCTTTTAATTGTCTTGATATCTTCAAGGTTTTCTCTTTTTCCTGTTATATGTTGAGAGCATCCACTATCAAAATACCATGGTCCATTATTTTTTGGCTCAACTGCCACTAAAGCTATATTGCACTTCACATTGAGTCCAAGTAGAATTCCCCTTGTTGCACTTGTCATTAGACCAGTGTGTTTCATCCAAATTTGATCTCGATACCCATTCCACAAATACTTCCCTTGTTTCAAAAGATGATTTACCTTTTCTTTAAACCTATAGCAGTTGACTTGAAAATGTCCCAACTAAACACAGAAGAAACACCATGTCTTTCTTACGAGTTTGGTTTCCATTTCTGATTTCTCAGTCTGTAGCATCTTGCTTGGCACAAACTTAATATAATCTGAGCCTAATCCCCCAAAGCCATTAGACCCCGGGCCTCTTGTAGGTCTCTTTGTTCTGCCATATCTTTGAATTTTATCCAGTTGTTGAGACCTAGTTAGCATCTTGATGGTCTTATATTAATGATCAAGTTCTGTGCGGAGTTCTTCAGTCAATTTCTTCTCAACATGTTCCTCTTTCATCAGCATGTCTGGTCTGGTTATTAGAGTCAACTTTTCTTTCATCAGGCGCAGACTCTCACAGCTGATCTTCTTCTTAGCCTCTAGCTTGTTCTGTAGTAGGCTAACCATTGCCTCAAGATATTATTTCTCTTTGATCAGCTATACATTGTCTTTTCCCAACTTGACTAGTGTCTCACACACTAGATGATAGTTTTCAGTAATATCACTATCATGTTCATCATCTGCGAGATCTTCATATCAAGATTCTGAGACATCATCTCCTTCCTCTAGTTCGGTGATACAAATGAATGCGACAAAATTGTATGCTTCCTCTTCTTCTTCACTTTCTTCATCTGTCTCATCTTCATCTATAACAATCAAAGACTTTTCTCTAAGACGCTTTTGATTATTGATACACTCTAGTTGTCTATGTCCAATCCCTTTGCACCCAAAACATTTTATCTTTCTTTGTCGTACAGTAGGACATTCAGTGTTAAGATGCCCAAAACCTTTGCATCCATAGCATTGTATTTCAGTCTTCTTAACAGATTTCTCTGCCTCATATGCCTTCTTGGTGACAGTGACTTCTTTTGACGCTGTCCCAGATCAACTCTTCGCAAAGCTCTGTCAAATCTTCTGACCAGCATACTCACAGGATCTTCTATCACATCTCCTTGTTGAGTAGATTCCCGAGAAATCAGTGCCACATCTTCTCCTCTCTTAGTTCCTCCATCTAGCTCCATCTCTTGAGCTTGAATCATCCCACCAACTTCATCAAAATTGATTATATCATTGTTGAGTGACACTGACATAGTTGTCTTATATGTTGTATACTTAGCTGGAGGACACCTCAAAAACTTTTTCACCCATTTTTCTCCTTGTATCTCTTTCCAAGGTTGAGGTCATGTGCTAGAGAGCTTATCTGAGAGCTAAACTCTTCAATGGACTCATGTTCCCCTATATTTAGATTCTCAAGTCTTGAGTCAGAAAATCTTCTCTTGAACTCTGCACTTTTTCAGTTCCTTTTAAGTGTTTCTGAAGTATTTCCAAGGCATCCTTAGCAATCTCACTTCTTGTATCAGATCAAAATGTTTCTTTGAGACACTCGCAAGTATGGCAGAGAGAGCTCAAGAGTTGTACCTGGACATCTTCAGCTCTGTATCAGTCCAATATTCTTCTGGCTTGAGTTTGACGTTTCTTAATTCATCAGTGATTGTTGGCTCTATCCATCCTTTCATAACAATCGTCCAAGCTATATCATCGATACCCCTTATGATAGATCTTATCCTTGACTTCCAGGAACGATAGTTTGATCCATCAAGCATGATCTTCGCATTGGATATCAGTTCGTGATAGTTCTCCACTTGTTCCGCAAAATCACACATGTTATAAAGTTAAATTGGTGACTGCTCTGATACCAACAAAAATATATGAACTATCACATGAGCAATTTCAAGGCTACAGTAGCAAAATTCTCTACCAAGAAAAACATGTATTACTAGACTTCTTTCAAAAGCACCATACAATCTTTTTGAACATAAAACACAATAAGACTAAGACAAACTTATCTTGTTGAAATCTTGCATATACTACTCAAGAACAGAATAAAAAGTTCATGAGATCTCTCACCTTAGCCTTTCTCAAAAGCTCTCGAAAAACTTAGCTATGCTGTTCTTTCTCTGAAAACGCTTTAAAAGAAAAAAACACCCACGTTTTGATCTACTTATATTAGTAGATAAATCCTAGCCAATCTAGATAATAATGAAATATGATAACTTAATATCTTCAAGATCATCTACCTAAAAATCTTCTTGAGTATATCCTCTTCAAATCGTCAATCTTTAAGATCCTCAAATCTCTGAGAATATTTTTTGCTCCAACAAATATTCAATTCATCCTTATCCAAGATCTCGATGCTACTAAAGACTCTTGTAACTTCGTCAACTGCCTCAGGTGCTTCTGTGGCATCCTCCACTTGTCTCAAATACTGCCACATGTACTTGTCTCACAGCTTGCATCTTTACTTGTGGCAGGATTGGAAAACTAAAAGGTACAAAAAGTTATAAAATTAGGAAGGGTAAGTATAAATCTTACAATTATTGATTCATCTTGATATAATCTAAATTTAAATTCCCTTCACTTTTTTATTGTTGTTTGGTTTCATGTAAAACCAAGACCTAGTGTAACAAGAATAATGGATGAAGCAAAATATGTTGTAATAAGCATCTTCTTCAAGCTTTATGATATATACCTTGATTTAAGAAATACTTTTAATGAAATGGATTTTTGAAATGATATAGGGGAAAAATAGTTGTTTGTTCTGCATCTACAAAGAGTTAAGTAATATTATGTCTAGAGAATCTAATCGACATCATGAGTTGCTGACTCCCTTTCGTCAGTCCCTTATCGACCACGCTTGCTTCTCTTAATTTATCAATTAGTATTTTTTCCTATAGGAGCGTTTCTAAAGACCCTATCGCTTCCTCACAGGTGATATACCGGTTATACTTAGTTGACCTTGATGTGACAAAGCATTGGTCTAAAGTTTCCAATCTAATTGGTTTCAGGGGATGATGTTAAGTAGAAAAAGATTGGATCATTCGATATATATAACAATTGTCGCAGTATATATAAAATTTAAGATGACAAAACTTTATGTAACTAAAACAAGGATATGCCAAATTTCACATATTGTCTTATGTTGACATGCAAAAGATAGGTGTTTCAGTGAAAGAATGTTTGGTCATAGAGGACAGTGTGATTGGGCCTGCAGGTCCAAAATGCTCATATTTACCACATTTGATTAAGGATGCCATCAAATTAAGGGTCGGGAGAGACTATTATGGCAAAGTCAACATCTCTGATACTTCGTCTCTTCCCCAAATCAGAGATACCGTTCAATTTTGCTAGCTCCTAAATAATGTGTATTCTTACATAGTTGATGATTGTGTCTTTAAAGCATGGGTTTTCTAACCATGTAAAGATTAAATTTGAACTCCCTAAACCTATCATAATGTCAATTATTAGATATGATTGCATCCATCTTTCGCCTAATCACACATACATTCAAGAATAAAACGAGAGGTACACTAACAGTAATTATTCACTTCACAAAGAGTTTAGATAGTGCAGTCAAAGTAACATTTTTTAAGTTTTCTGCATATGTCTTTATATCTCGGTTTTGTGCGTAATACATGTACCAGTCCGTGGGTGATTCATATGTTATCAGAGATGAGTCGTCCAGCAAAGAAAGCACCCTGAGTCAAGGAAACTATCTAAGGTAATCATTTTAAGCAACTGCATAATATCTTTGACACCACCTTGTACGATTTAGAACACAAGTTGATCGCCCTAAGATCTGTCATGTTGTTTGGATTCGTCTTTTTAGGGAGGAGAAAAAATTGTGTGAAATTCCATTCTTCCGGTAGTATCCATTTTCAAAGAAGCTCTTTACCTTAGCTATCACCTGCTGTCCAATAATACTCCAAAACTATTGAAAGAAACAGCCTGTAATCCATCAGCACCAAGAGCGTTATCACTCTTTATTGCTTTAACTGCCTTCCTAATTTATGCGTCTGTCATTGGTTTGATTAAGTATGCATTCATTTTCTGTGTTCCTTTCACAGGGAAGCCTTGTAGTAAATCACTTGTAGATCCAAGATTGGAAGACTTAAAAAAATTAGTGAAGTAAATCACTGCTATCACACCTTTTTCTTCTTCTAAAAACCTTTCCTCTCGATTCAAATCCATTAAGTTGTGGATATAATTTTTAAGACATCTTGCTTTTACCTTACCCTGAAAGAATTTAGTATTCTTGTCTCCATCTTTTAACCACGCAACTTTACTTCTCTGTTTCCAGTAAACTTCTTCCTCATGACTCAAATTGGAAATCTCTTGCTTCATATAAGTAATAGCCTCTGTGTTCGGATGCGTTTTGGTTGATTCTAAATCCAGTTCTTGCTTGAGTTTTTTTGAGAATGACCTTAAAGTTCACATTGGTCCCTCGTTTCCACTTAGATAATTCTTTCATGCAGCTTGTGATTCTGTTTGATACTTTGTGTGGTCTATTTTTGTGGAAATCGTTTCGGCCTCTACGAATTATCTCAGCAATTTCAGGTTTGGAGCACCAACGTTTGTCAAAGCAAAATATACCATGATGTACAAGCATTTTTCTCATAAGACTTGTGAGTAAAGGTCTATGGTTCATTCTCATCTTCTTAAATATTCACAATGAACTCGTGTGAAAAGATGGAACCATTCAGCATTTCCGAATGCTCTGTCCAAGCGGCATTGGATCTAAATCTTCTTCTTAAGGCCATTACCATTTGTGATATCTCTCATGCCTGCCCAAGACATTAAGTTACCCAAGCTAGGAACTTCTTTAAGCCTACAAACCCGCACCAAGGACTTGAAGGCATGAAAAGATGCATCCGCCCTAGTAGGACCACCAATTTTTTCTGTATTGTTCAACAGTTCATTAAAATCCCCAATTAAGAACCACACACCATCTCTGCAGCCCTATATTATTGATTATATTTTATACTTCACCTCTCTTAGTTCTAACAGGATCATCATAGATGAAATACATATAATAGTTGGTCCCATCGATCTTCACTTTAGTATATATTAGCCTATTATTTGCAAACAATATCTCCACGTCATGTAAATTTTTCCAAAATAATGGCAAGCCACCACTAAATCTAACTGGATTTACCAAAAAGTAGTGGTCATAACCCAACGGTCGTTGTAAACTTCTAACTTGATCACTAGAGTTCTTGGTCTCTAGGAGAAACAAAAATTCCGGGAAATGTTCACGACACATTTTCTCAAGGTGTCAAACTGTCAGGTCGCCTCTTAAACTCTAACAGTTCCAACTCAGTGTTGTCATTGGGAGTTGTATGGTTTCTGGTGAACTATCAAACCTTCAGCTTGGTTGCCAATCTTAGAGGACGTTACATCTATGATTATCGTCTTCCTTTTAGTGGTGTACTTAACAGAACAGCTCTCTTGTTCTCAGGTAATGTCGACTCATCACGATCTCATGTGCCATTTTTCTTTTTCTGTTTAGACTATGTGGATCTCTTCCTCTGCGTTTTACTGCTACTTCCACTGACATCCGATGAAGACACTTTTACGGAACCAATATTGAAAACTGGAAGAGTTTTCAAAGTTCCATTAACTTGCGGACCTTCTTGAAACAGAGTAGCGACAACATTCAACTTTCTTCTTCCCATAATGTTCAATTAATCATTAGTTTCCTTGTTCCTTAAATCAACCTTAAGTTAGCTTCACCGTTTGAATCTCCCTTTTTCTCATGTCTAGCTCCAGAATGTGCCTAAGAGCCTCCAATATCTTCCTGAGAGTAATCAAACTCTGAGCTCATATTCTAGTTTCTTTCTTTACTAATGACTATAGGTACTTTTAACTTAAATATGATCACTCTGCAATTGGATCACCAGATAAGTCATCAAGAACCATCTTCATCCTTTATTCTCTTAGAGCTCTTTCTTCCGGATCAACACACGACATATACAACTTCATCAGTTCGAAAACCTTAGGTAGTACTGGTGATGGCAATGGCTTGAAACCTGGAGGAACTAAAGGAGCCGACATCGGCATAATATGATAAGCCAGGTTAGTATGATGTACTTGTGGACCATGTTGAACTTTCCTTTGATTGTTCTGGTAGAAACCTCTTTGTTTCCTCTGTCTCATACCCTTTGCAATATAGGACATTTTTCTTTTCATGAGACAATCTCAGGCAGTGAAAACATTCTTCCTTATCCTTTCGAACTCAATTTCCACTGTAGCCACCCCTCCATTAGGAAAATTTACAGTCTTAGTGTCTCTGAAAGGAAAATCCATGTCCATTATAACTAAAACTCTAACAAAATCGTCAAGTAATGACTTATCCGGGTCGAGTTCCACCACTTTAACATGACCAATGGCATTAGCAATTGACTTAATAGTCCTGTCTGTGAGGTAGTTTAGAGGGATCTTGTGTATCTGAATCTAGATCGGAGCTTTTTACAAGAAATTATAAGGAGGATTTTCTACCCATCTTTCCATCACTATTCTCCAATCATCAAACGTCCAGAATTCATGTTTCATGACTGTCTTGATATCATATTCCAACTCAAAAATAAATTGAAAACTCTCCTTTGCAAGTGCCACTCCCTTTAATCTTTCATATATTTTCCAGATGTTCGGCATTATACGAAGCATTCTTGACATTCTCTGACAATCCGCATTAAGAAACCGACCAATCAAGCTTCTACCACTTCTTTCAAAAGCACAAAAGCTTTCATCATATGGGATATCGACTGGAACATCTTCTTCCAGCGACATAGCCTGCAAAGCTTTATTCAGAAGATCATCCATAAGTAACAGAAACAGAAATTTCTTGGAGTTTTGATACTTTCTTGTTCGTAATAGGATCAAACGAAGCTTACTCAAACTCTTCACAAGGCGGAAGAAACCTAAAAGCTTTCCGAAATTCCATTTTGAAAAAGGAAAGATCTAATATTTCTGTAACGACCCCGACCCGAGGGTACCGGACTGCTCCAAATGGTATCGC